>JALNQF010000082.1:0-180852 GCA_028456385.1 Ophiosphaerella korrae | reverse complement strand
AATAACAAAAGCTTATATTATAATTAAGTAATAACTATAAATAATAGTTAATTTATATATATAATATTAAGTATTAGTATTCTAAGTTAGATATTAGATTACTAATACTATTCTAATAATATATATTACTACTAACTATATACTTAGTACTTTTTTAGTACTTTATAATTTTATATTTACTAAGATTATAAATTTATTATATATTTTTATTATAGTTAGTTTTCTAGTTAAGTTTATTATTTTATAAGTTATTTCTTTACTTTTTTTATACTTTATTAGTATTTAAGTTAAAGCTAATTAGTTCTATTTTAATTTCTCTTATTATACTTATAATACTATCTCTTTTTTTAAGTAAGCTCTAATTTCTTTATTTTAAAGTTAAAGTTATTTACTTTATTTTTTTTTATTAATTTCTAGCTCTTTATTACTCTTTATACTTTTTTATTCTTAGTATAAAATTTTTTTCTTATAGGTTATATTATTTATAATAAGATTAAAATATTTTCTAATTATTATTATACTTTATTAGGTTTTATATATCTTATATCTTTAAATAATAGTAAGTACTGTAATAAGTATATTTTTACTAATATTTAGTATAAGTATATTTTTTCTAGTATTTTACTTATAAAGTATAAGTATTTAATTTCTATATAGTTTCTTTCTACTAAGTTATATAGAGTAAGCTATTAATAAAACTTAAAAGAAACTATTATTATAGCTTACTAAAGCTAAAGCTAAATATAAGTTAATTTTTTATAAACTAGTAAAGCTTTATTTTTATATTAAGTATTTTTATAAAATAAAAGCTTATAATAATACTAAATTACCTAAATAGTTTTATATACTAGAAGCTAAGTTAGATTTTTAAGATATAGTAGAGGTAATATTAGTTTTTATTATATTAAGTACTTCTATTATCTTTTTATCTATTAGTAGTATTACTAATTTTTTTAGTTTACTATAAAGTACTCTAGAAAGTTTTAATTTTAGAACTTTTTTAGTTTCTTAAAGTAATTAAGATTATCTTCTAGTTCTTATATATTTTCTTATAGTTACTTTTTTTTTATCTATACTTATTTATTTTACTAGGTAGTAGTTTCTTCTATTATAAAACTAATATTATAAAATTTCTTTAACTTTTTATTTTTTTTATTCTCTATATATATTTACTTTATAAACTAGTAGTTTTACTTTTTATAGTACTTTTTCTAGTAGTACTATATAAAACGTTAAGTATATTCTTATTTTATCTAGTAGCCTTAGTTTAAATCTAACTAGTATAATTTTCCTTTTAATTTTATATAGTTTATTTTTATATAGTCTAGTTTAGAACTTAATTATTTCTTTTAATATTTTTATATACTAATTATACTTTTTCTCTTTTTTTAAATTAGAGTTTCTTTTAGTATTTCTTATTATAATATTTTACTATTTAATCTTATAAAAATTCTACGTTTTATCTTAATTAATTATATATATCTTTAAGTCTATTAGTAAGGTTTTTTTCTCTTAGAAACTAAAATATCTAAGTTCTTAGTATTTAGTATATAATAAGGTTAAATCTATATTTAATATAAAAAAGTAATACTTTTATTACTATATACTTTACCCTATTATATACTAACTATACTATAAGCTATAACTATACTTTATTATTTTAATTATAGTTAAAGTAGTATCTTAAATATTAATTTACTATCTAATTTATATAGTCTAATTATTTATCTATTTATAGATAGTATACTATTAATATTATATATCTTATTCTTAATACTACTATTATTATTCTCTATAATTTTAATATAAATCTTATATCTTTATCTATAATAATCTTATCTATAATACTATATTAGCTAATTATAGTCTTTAGGACTTAGTATAAAGTAACTTTTATTTTACTTTTTTTTCTATATAGTTTAAAGTATAAATACTTTATAAGTTTATTTACTATTATTAAGATTCTATTATACTTAATTCTTAATATTATAGTAAAGTATTATAAAGAAAGGAATAGTAAAAAGAGAGTAAGTAGATACTAGAGAAATATAAGTACTAAGAGCTTATAAAGAAGTAAACTATTAAAGAGAAAAAGTAAGAGAAGAGAGCTAATAAACTTTTAAGTTATAGGATATAATCTATAAGAGTATAAATAACGTTTAGAACTAGTTTAGCTAATAAAGTCTAAGTTCCTTAAGACTAATAATATTAAGTTTTTTAACTTAAGTAACTTTATAATAAAGTCTATTATAATAATTTTTTAAAGTTATTTAAGTACTTTAACTAGTTATAGTATCCTATATAGTATATATTTACTATACTTATTTTTATAATATTTTATATAATTCTATAGTATATCTATTACTAGTTATCTTACTTTTAAAATATAATAGTTACTTAAGAGTTTATCTAGTATTTTATTAATACTTTAGTATTTATATACTAGTAGTTTATAAAACTATTATATAAACTTTCTTTATATTTTACTTAGAATATATATTCTTATATAAGCTTATATAGGTTTTTTTTTAAATTTTAAGTTTTTTTATTTCTTTAAAAGCTTTTTCTATTTTCTTCTAGATTTATTTATTTAGCTTACTATTTATTTTAAGCATTATAGTTATTTTAAGTATATTTAGAACTAAATATCTATTTTTATTCTTAAATAAAACTATACTAGTAGTATTTACTTTTTTTTATAAGTTTAGTATTCTACTTAAAGTATTTATAAATTAGTTATCTTTACTCTTAGTATATATAATTTTAAAGTTAAATATTAATAAAAATTTCTAATATCTTATATAGTATTATAATAAGTCTTTATTTTATATTTTACTTTTTATAAATATACTTTCTATTACTTAAATACTTTATAAATTACTAGTATTTCTTTATTATAAATTAAGTAGTTAAGTTCTACTAGCTTTATTTTCTTAAAAAAGTATTTAACTAGGTATTCTTATTTTATAACCTAATCTTTTTATATTAGTACTATTTTATAGACTAAGTTTAATATATCTATTTTTACTATTACTAGTAAGTCTAAGTTATATATTTTAATAACTAGGTTTTCTATAAACTTCTATTTAATTTTATTAAATACTTTTTTATATTCTTAAGTTTATTTAAATAGTATATCTTTTTTTATAAGTTTTATTAATAGCTTTATTAACTTAAACTATTTTACTATTAACTTTATATAAAAGTTTACTAACTTATAAAATAATTATACTTCTTATAAGTTCTTTTATATTAGCTATTCTTAAATTAATTTAATTTTATTAAAGTTAATCTATATATTTCTTAGTTTAATAATAAATCTAAAGAAGTTTATTTCTTTAGTATAGAATTTATATTTCTTTATCTTAAAAAATAGTTTATTCTCTACTAGCTTTTCTAGTACTTTATATATATATTATATATATTTTTCTTTTATTTCTAAAAATATATAGATATTATCTAAGTATATAAATATAAATAGGTTTAGATATTTTCTAAAAACTATATTAATTTTTTTTTATTATACTACTTGTATATTTATTAATCTAAAAGGTATAACTATATATTTAAATAGTTTATACTATATTCTAAATACTATTTTTTATATATAACTTTTTTTAATTCTAATTTAGTAGTAAGTATTTTAAATATCTAGTATTATAAATATTTAAGCTTTTTATAACTTATTTTATATTTTATTTATATATAGTAAAAAGTATTAGTTTTTATTTATAATTATATTTATTTTTCTAAAGTTTATATAAAGTTATTTATTATTTATTATTTTTTTATCTATAAAGATAAGTCTATATACTACTAAAGATTAGAATTCTTATATCTATCTTTTTTTTATTATACTTTCTATAAATACTTATTTAATCTTTAATTTTTCTTTAGTTTTATAATAGACTAAGCTCTATCTTATTTATTTTTTCTTTTAGATCTATTACTAAGTCTTATAGCTAATATTCTAGAAAGTAGTTATTTAGTTTTATAAGTTATTTCTTTTATTTATTATATTCTTGTAAGAATTCTCTTTTATATATACTTATATTAGCTTTTAAAATATTTTTCTTAAAGTAGCTAATTTTTTCTATTTTCTAATTAATCTTTAGGTTAGTTATTTATAATTATAGTATACCTAATATTCTATTTTATTTATTATTAATTATTATTATATCTATAACTATATTTTTTATTTCTAAGCTTTTTAATCTTAGTATAGAAAGTACTATTTTAAACCTAATAAGTTTCTAGAATAGTTTTTCTTTAATAGTACTTAGTTACTAAAAGTATTTCTTTATTATAAAGTATATTCTTTACTTTTTTATAAACTTCTTTAATATAAAGTTCTTTATAGCTTTACTATTAATTATAACTTATACTTTTTTTTTAAAAAAAAGTACTTTATTTTATAATATAAAAGCTTATTATACTTTCTAACTTTTTATACTTTAGTTTTTCTTTATATAATTTATTTTTTTAGAGCTATAATTTTATTTTATATTAATAATTTTTATACTTAGAATATTTATTATATATATACTTATACGATAGCTTTCTTTAAATATATTTTTTAAATAACTTAAGTTTTAGTTTAATTAATATATATTCTTTATTAAGTATTTTAATTATTTTTCTAACTTTAGATTTTTTTTTAGAAATTACTATTATATAGTTATATCTCTTCTTTTATATTAGCTATAAATAGTTATATACTTTTAATTCTTTATATAAGTAATAGTTTATATTTAAGTATAATACTTATAATATCTTTAAGTATACTAGATATTTTAGATCTATTCTTTTATTATCTTCTACTTAGTACTTATTTATACTAAGTTTTATTATTACTAAAATATAGTATACTACTAGTATATATAGTATATAAGCTTTATTAATCTATTATATTTTTTTTATAAAGTATTACTACTTTCTTTATATTAGTATTCTTTTTACTATAACTATATATTATTTTATCTATTATTAGAATATTATAAACTTCTTTATTCTAAGATTATATTCTTTTTAGTTTTTATATACTTTTTTTATACTTATAACTAGTAAGTATTTTAAAATAAACTTCTATTATTTATTTTATTTTACTATATCTATTATTATATAACTATTATAACTAAATATATTTAACTAAGTATACTTTATACTTTTTATATCCTTTTATATAAATTTATTTTTTATTTCTTTACTATTTTTTAAAAAAAACTATAGTAGTCTTTTTATTTAGTATTAGTCTTTTAGCCTAGATTAATAAAGTTTAGAGCTTTTTTCTTTCTAAGTTTTTTATTAGTAAGTCTATTATATAAGCTATTTCTCTTAGTTATACTTTTATTTTACTTTTTTTTATTATTACTACTTTATTTTTTTATAAAAACTATCTTACTCTTTACTTACTAAAAAAATATATATAGTAGTTATTATTATAATAAAAGGTCTAATTAAGTATTATATATTGTATTTTCTTACTCTTAGTTACTTTTTTTTAAAGTTTAGCTTATACTTTAAGTACTTTTTTTTTACTTCTAGTTACTTTTAACTAAGCTTTTTTTTTAAAATCTTTACTTCTATAGTCTTTTATAAAGTATTTTAGTTTCTTATATTTATAGTATACTATATCTTTTTTTTTAACTAGTAATTCTTTATATAGTAGCTATTCTTACTATAATTAAAGTATATAAAGTTTTTATTCTTTATTTTTTATTCCTATTAGTACTAAAGATTATAATTTTTTTTATTATAATTCTAAGTTAGTTTTTTATAATTATTTTTCTTTTATTTTTAAAAATTATTATTAATTTATATTACTTATTATTTTAAAGCTTTTAGTATTTTTAGCTTTTTTATATAAATTATTTTATATTAGATTTTTAATTTTAATTTTTATTTAAATTATAATATTAAATATAGCTTATTTTATACTATATTTTATAATAGTTATTTAAACTATAATATATATTTAAAAATACTTTTATATTATATAATTTTTTTAATCTTTTTTTTAGCTTATTAAGTAATATATCTATTTCTAAATACTACTTTTATTTATTTAGTAAAGTATTTATAACTTCTAAAAATAGCTTTTATTTTATCTTTTTATATTCTTAAAGTATATATTATATAATTTATCTAGTAAAGTTTAAACTATATTATTATATCTTCTTTAAAGTATATTCTAATATATATTACTTTTTTATCTTCTTTATTAAAATATAGTACTTATATATTAATCTAAAGTTATACTAATACTATAAAGAGTTTTAGTTTTTCTTTTCTTTTATTAAACTTTTTAAGTATAAGTATTTTAAGTAGTTTCTTTATTATACTTATCTTTAGTTATTAAGTAATTTATTCTATTTAGTTATATCTCTTTATAATAGCTTTAATTTATACTTTATTTTATTTTATATAGGTTTATAGTTTTTTATTTTATATTTCTAAAGATTTAATTATAATCTTTATATTTTCTTTTCTTAAGATTAAGTTATTTAGATAGTTTTTAATTACTTTTTATATAGTATTATCTAATTTATAACTACTTAGAAGTACTTTACTTTTTTTTTATTAAACTTTTTACTATTATATTAGCTTAGACTATATACTACTTATACTTTACTTTTCTTAATAACTAAATTAGTAAAGTATAATAAGTTACTTATTATTAACTATAAGTAACTATCTTTAAAGTATTAGTAGATTAAAAAGTAATAATAAAAGCTTATATTATAATTAAGTATTAGTATTCTAGGTTAAAGATTAGATTACTAATACTATCTTAATAATACGTATTACTACTAACTATATACCTAGTATCTTTTTTGTACTTTATAACTTTATATTTTCTAAAATTATAAATTTATAAATTTATTACGTATTTTTATTATAGTTAGTTTTCTAGTTAAGTTTATTATTTTATAAGTTATTATCTTTCTCTTTTTATACTTTATTAGTATTTAGGTTAGAACTAATTAATTCTATCTCGATTTCTTTTATTATATCTATAATATTAGTTTTATATACTAGTTATTTATATTTATTAATATATTACTTATTTTAAAAGTATTTAATATATTATAGCTTTAAAACTAAGTAAAAGTAATAAAATTAAGTAAGCTTTTATAAATAAGTTAGTTACTTAACTTAATTAATAGTAAGCTTAATATTTAAGTATAATAAAGTATATAAGTATTAATAAGTAAATAAAAATTAAATTAATTATTAGTTATAATACTCTATTTAAAAATAAGTATAAAATAGAAATTAAATATAATAGATTATAAAAGTCTATTAATATTCTTCTATACTTACTATCTAGTATTTATTTCTAATTACTTACTTTAGAGTATTTTATTTAAAGTACTTATTTTAAAGTATTTACTTTTAAGTATTTATTTTAAAATAGTTATATATTCTACTATACTATATTACTTAAGCTAATTATATATAATATAATAGCTCTTATTCTACTTAGTATTATAATATTAAGACTTTAAAACTAAGTAAGAGTAATAAAAGTAAGTAAGCTTCTATATAATAAGTAAAGTTAATAAATAAGATAGTTACTTAACTTAATTAATAGTTAGCTCTTATTAGAGTATTATAAGGTATATAAGTATTAATAGATAGATAAGAATCTAATTAAAGTATTAGTTATAATACTCTATTAAGATAAGAAGTAAAAAAGAAATTAAATATAATAGTTTATAAAGGTCTATTAATATTCCTATATACTTACTATCTAGTATTTATTCCTAAGCGCTTACTCTAGAGCGTTTACTCCTAAGCGCTTATTCTAGAGCGTTTACTCTAGAGTATTTACTCTAGAGTATTTACTACTAAATAGTTATATATTCTACTATACTATATTACCTAGCCTAATTACGTATAATATAATAGCTTACCTACTACTTAGTATTATAATACTATCTCCTTTTTTTACGCTAAGTTTATCTTTAGGCCTAAGCTTCTATTAGCTAGGTCTAGCTTATAAGTAAGTTACTTTACTTTCTAGTTAAAAACTATTTTACTATAATATTACTTCTCTTATAGTCTTATAAACTTTATTTTTTATTAGAAATCTTTACTATAAACTTTATTTCTAAAATACTTTATCTATATTATTCTCTTTTAGGTATTCTTTATTTTATTATACTAGATTTTACTCTAAAGTATACTAAGTATACTTATATAAGGTATCTTTATATTAGTATAACTTAAGATTCTCTTAATTAAACTTATAAAAAGTTTTATAAAAAAGTTAATAATAATAAAAAACTTCTTACTATTATTATTACTTATTTACTATATAATAAGAAAATATTAAAATCTATTAAAGAGCGTACTTATTATAAAGTATAATAGGCCTCCTATTATTAACTATAAAAACTTATCTTAAAAGAGTTAGTAGATTAGAAGATAATAATAAAAGTTTATATAAAAGATCTATAATAACTATAAATAGTAGAAGATATTTTATAACTATTTTATACTAGTATTCTATAGTTAAAATATTAAATTACTAATACTATTTTAATAATATATATTACTACTAACTATATACTTATTATAATCTATTAATTTATAGTTACTAAGACTAATAGATTATAGATTATCTTAATCTATAATCTACTAATACTAAGAGTCTATAGATTATAAATTACTCTAGGTATCCTAATTATATATAGCCTCCTAGTTAAGTTTATATTCTTTAGAGTTATATAATTCTAAGTTAATTATTATAGGGCTAATTAGTTTTATCTATAGCTTTTTTATTACTATTATAATACTATCTCTTCTTTTAAATAGGTCTTTATTTATCTATCTTAGAGCTAAAGTAATTAATCTACTTTCTTTATTAATTTATAGTTCTTTATTACTCTCTATAGTTATTTTATCTATATATTATTACTACTTTCTTACTAATTACGTATTACGTAATAGTATTAAGATATTTCTTTATTCTTATTATACTTCTCTTAAGTTAAACTCTAAGTCTCTTCTTTATATTATTTCTATAAATAATAGTAAAGCTTATAAAGTATATATTTATATAAATATACGTAGTTCTTATAATATATCTAGTATCTCTCTTTTTAAGTATATATTTATTATACTTATTCTTATATCTAAGCTTAATAATAATAGAGAGAGCTATTAACTAAACTTAAGAGAAATTACTATCTTAAATTATAGAAGCTAAAGCTAAGTATAAGTAGATCTAAGAGCTTATATAGAGTAAGCTAGTAAAGAATTAAGCTTATCTCTCTTATCTTTATAAAATAAAAGCGCTAAATAATAAGAAATTAGCTAAATAGTTAGTAGCTCTAGAAGCTAAGCTAGACTTAGATAAAGCGTTTAGTATTATTATAGTAGGTCCTATATTAAGCGATCTTATTATCTCTTTATCTAATAGTAGTAATATTAGTTCTCTTAGTTTACTACTAGGCGTTCTAGAGAGTTTTAACTTTAGAAGTCCTTTAGTTTTTTAGAGTAGTTAAGGTTATCTTCTAGTTCTTAAATTTTTTTTTATAGTTATCTTTTTTTATCTATACTTATCTATTTTACTAAGTAGTAGTTTCTTCTATTTTAGAACTAGTATACTAGAATTTTTTTAACTTTTTATTCTTCTTATTCTCTATATATATCTACTTTATATACTAGTAGTTCTACGTTTTATAGTACTATCTTAAGTAGTACTATATAAAAGGTTAAGTATATCTTTATTTTATTTAGTAGCTTTAGCTTAAATATAACTAATATAACTTCTTTCTCTATTTTATATAGTTTTATCTTAATATAGTCTAGTTTTAAACTTAGCTACTTACTTTTAATATTTTTTTATACTAACTATACTTTTTCTCTCTCTCTAAATTAAAGTTCTTTTTTATACTTCTTATTATAGTACTTAGCTATATAATTATATAAGAATTTTATATCTTATCTTAATTAGTTATATATATCTTTAAGTTTATTAGTAAAGTTTTCTCTTTTTAGAGACTAAGATATTTAGTTCTTTAGTATTTAATATATATTAGGCTTAAATCTATAGTTTATAAAAAAGAGTAATACTTTTATTACTATATTCTTTATACTATTATATACTAGTTATACTTTAAGTAGTAGTTATACCTAATTATTCTAGTTATAGTTAAGGTAGTATCTTAAGTATTATTCTATTATTTAATTTATTTATTCTAATTATCTATTTATCTATAGATAATATACTATAGATATTATATATTATATTCCTAATTACGCTATTATAGTTCTCTATAGTTTTAATATAAATTATATATCTCTATCTATAATAATCTTATCTAGTAGTCTATATTAACTAATTATAGTTCTTAGAACCTAGTATATAGTAACTTCTATCTTACTTTTCTCTTTATATAGTCTAAAGTAAGAGTACTTTATAAGCTTATTTACTATTATTAAGATTCTATTATATTTAATTCCTAATATTAAGTCTTTAGACTTAAGTAACTTTATAATAAAGTCTATTATAATAACTCCTTATAGTTATTTTAGTACTTCTACTAGTTATAATATTCTATATAGTATATATCTATTATATTTATTTTTATAGTATTCTATATAGTTTTATAGTACTTCTATTACTAGTTATCTTACTTTTAGAATATAGTAATCTTATAGTAGTCTATCTAATATTTTATTAATACTTTAGTAACTATATACTAGTAATTTATAGAATTATTATATAAATTCTCTTTATATCTTATTTAGAATATATATTCTTCTATAGGCTTATATAAATTCTTCTTAAATTTCTAATTTCTTTATTTCTTTATATACTTCTTTTATTACTTTCTAAATCTATTTATCTAGCTTACTACTTATCCTTTTAAGTATTATAGCTATTTTAAGTATATTTAGGATTAAGTATCCTTCTTTATTCTTAACTAGAATAGTACTAGTAGCGCTTATTTCTTCTTATAAGTCTAGTCTTCTACTAAAAGGGTTTATAAATTAGTTATCTTTCTCCTTTATATATATAATTTCTATATTAAATATTAATAGGAATTCCTTTTATCTTATATATTATTATAATAGTTTTTTATTTATTATAAATCTTATAAGATTCTTATAGTCTATATAGACTTTTATCTAATATTTTACTCTTTATAAGTATACTCTCTATTACTTAAATACTTTATAGATTACTAGTATTTCTTTATTATAGATTAAGTAGTTAAGTTCTACTATCTTTATTTTCTTAGAGAAGTATTTAACTAAATATTCTTTTCTAGTCTCTAAGTCTTCTTGTATTAGTACTATTCTATAGACTAAGTTAGATACGTTTATTTTTACTATTACTAGTAGGTCTAAGTTATATATTCTAATAACTAGGTTTTTTATAAACTTTTATTTAATCTTTTTAAATACTTTTTTATATTCTTTTATCTATTTAAATAGTATATCTTTCTTTATAAGCTTTGTTATTAGTTCTATATCTTTAGACTATCTTACTATTAACTTTCTATAGAAGTTAGCTAGCCTATAGAATTATTATACTTCTTTTAGGTTTCTTAGTGTTAGCTATTCTTTAATTAATCTAATTTTTTCTAGATTAATTTTAATTTTTCCTAGTTTAATAATAAATCTAAGGAAGTCTATTTCCTTTATATAAAACTTGTATTTTCTTATTTTAAGAAATAATTTATTTTCTACTAGTTTTTCTAGTACTTTGTATATATATTATACGTGTTCTTCTTCTATTTCTAAGAATATAAGGATATTATCTAGGTATATAAATATAAATACGTCTAAGTATTCTCTTAGTACTATATTAATTCTTTCTTAAAATACTACTAGTATATTTATAAGTCTAAATAGTATAACTAGATATTTATATAGTTTATACTATATTCTAAACGCTATTTTCTATTTATTACCTTTTTTAATTCTAATTTAGTAGTAGGTATTTTAGATATCTAGTTTTATAAAGATTTTTACTTTTTATAATCTATCTTATATTTTATCTATTTATAGTAATAGGTATTAGTTCTTATTTATAATTATATTAGTTTTCTTAAAATCTACGTAGAGTCTCTTATTACTTATCTCTTTTTTATCTATAAATATAAGTCTATATACTACTAAGGATTTAGATTCTTTTATCTATCTCTTTTTTATTATATTTTAGATAAATTTTTATTTAATTTTAGACTCTTTTTCTATTTTTTAGTAGACTAAGCTCTATCCTACGTCTTTACTTTCTTCTAGTTCTATTTCTAAGTCCTATAGTTAATATTCTAGAAAGTAATCTTTTAGCTCTATAAGCTATTTTTCCTATTTCTTATATTCTTTAAGGAATTCTCCTTTATAGGTCTTTATATTAGCTTTTAATATATCTATTCTAAAATAATTAATTTTCTCTATTCTCTAATTAATATATAGGTTAGTTATCTATAACTATAGTATACCTAGTATTATATTTTATTTGTTATTAATTGTTGTTATATCTATAACTATATTTTTAATTATTATCTTTTTTAGTTCTAATATAGAAAAAACTGTTTTAAATCTAATAAGTTCCTAGAATAGTTTTTCTTTAATTATACTTTGTTATTAAGAGTATTTCTTTTTTATATAACGTATCTCTTATATTTCTATAAACTTCTTAGATATAAAGTTCTTTATAGCTCTACTATTAATTATTAATTATACTTTCTTTCTTTAGTATATACTTATTTTTATAATATATAAGCTTTTTATACTTTTTAGCTTTTTTTACTTTAGCTATTTTATAAATTATCTATCTTTCTAGAGCTATAGTTTTACTTTAAGTTTATATTTTTTATATTTTAGATATTTATTATTTGTATATTTATACTATAGTCTTCCCTAGACGTATTTCTTTATTAGTTTAAGTCTAGGCCTTATTACTACGTATTTATCTTCTAGGATTACTTTTTATCTTTAGATATTTTTTACTATAATTACTTTCTTATAGTTATAGCTTCTTTTTCTTATAAGCTATATATTATTATTTACTTTAGAGTTCTTATATATAATATAATTCTTATCTAAGTATACTATCTATAATACTTTAAAGTATACTAGATATTCTAAGTTTATAATCTTATTATTACTTTCTTAGTATTTATCTTTACTAGGTATATTTATTATTAGAATATAGTATACTACTAGTACTCTTAGTATATAGGCTTTATTAATCTATCGCGTTTTTTTTATAAAGTATTACTATTCTCTTTATACAAGTATTCTTCTTACTATAACTATATATTACTTTATTTATTTTTAAAATAGTATAAACTTTATTTCTTTAGGATTATATTCTTTCTAGTCTTTATATACTTCTTCTATACTTATAACTATTAAGTATATTTAAATAAACTTCTATTCTTTATTTTATTTCTCTATATCTATTATTATATAGCTATTATAGCTATATATTATTAGCTAGACGTACTTTATACTTTTTATACTAACTTATCTTTTACTTTCTTATAGTTCTTTAAAAGAAGCTATAGTAGTCTCTTTATCTAGTACTAGTTCTTTAGCCTAAATTAATAGTACTAAGAGCTCTCTCTTTTCTAAATCTTCTATTAGTAAGTCTATTATATATACTATTTCTTTTAGCTATACTTTTATTCTATTTTCTTTTATTATAGCTACTTTATATCTCTATTTTTATAGGAACTATACTACTCTCTACTTACTAAAAAAAAATATATAGTAGTTATTATTATAATAAAAGGTTTAGTAGAGTATTATATATTATACTTCTTTACTCTTAGCTACTTTTTTTTAAGGTTTAGCTTATACTTATAGTACTTCTTTTTTCTTTTTAGTTATTTTTAACTATATTTTTTTTTTAAGTCCTTACTTCTATAGTTTTTTATAAAGTATCTTAGTTTCTTATATTTATAATATACTATATCTCTTTTCTTTTATAATTAATAGTCTTTTACGTAGTAACCTTTTTTACTATAGTTTAAGTACGTAAAGTCTTTATTTTTCTTCTTTTTCTTATCTTTATTTATATTAAAGATTATAAGGTCTCTCTTATTATAGTTCTAGGTATAACTTTTATACTTATTCTTTTTCTATTCTTAAAGATTATTATTAATTTATATTACCTATTATTTTAGAGCTTCTAGTATTTATAGTTTTTCTATATAGATTATTTTATATTAGATTTTAGAATTTAGTCTTTACTTAAATTATAATATTAAAGCTAACTTATTCTATTTTATATTTTATAATAGTTATTTAAATTATAATATATACTTAGGAATACTCTAGTTCTATATAAGCTTTTCTAGCTATTCTTTAGCTTATTAGGTAACGTCTATATCTCTAAATACTACTCTTATTTATTTAGTAAAGTATTTATAACTTCTAAAAATAGCTCTAGTTTTATCCTTCTAGGTTATTAGAGAGTATATTATATAGTCTATCTAGTAAGGCTTATACTATTTTATTATATCTTCTTCTAGGTATAACCTAATATATATTACTTTCTTTTCTTCTATATTAAAGTATAGTACTTATATATCTATTTAGAGTTATACTAAAGCTATAAAAGGTCTTAGTTTCTCTCTAGTTTTATTAAACTTTTTAAAGATAAATATCTTTCGTAGTTTCTTTATCGCGCTTATCTCTAGACATTATATAATTAACTCTATCTAGTTTTAGCCTTTAATAATAGCTTTAATTTATACTTTATTTTACTTTACGTAGTCTTAAAGCTTCTTATTCTATATCTTTAACGTATTAATTACTATCTTTATATTTTCCTTATCTAAGATTAGGTTATTAATTCTATTCTTAATTATTTCCTATATAGTACTATTAAACTTAGAACTACTTCTAGGAGCTTTACTTATTTTAGTTAAACTTTTTACTATTATATTAGCTAGACTATATACTACTTATACTTTACTTCTTATAATAACTAAATTAGTAAAGTATAATAAGCCTCCTATTATTAACTATAAGAACCTATCTTAAAAGAGTTAGTAGATTAGAAGATAATAATAAAAGTTTATATAAGAGATCTATAATAACTATAAATAGTAGAAGATATTTTATAACTATCTTATACTAGTATTCTATAGTTAAAAGATTAAATTACTAATACTATCTTAATAATACGTATTACTACTAACTATATACTTATTATAATCTATTAATCTATAGTTACTAAGACTAATAAATTATAAATTATCTTAATCTATAATCTACTAATACTAAGAGTTTATAGATTATAGATTACCTTAAGTATTCTAATTATATATAGCTTCCTAGTTAAGTTTATATTCTTTAGAGTTATATAATTCTAAGTTAATTATTATAAGGCTAATTAGTTCTATCTATAGCTCTCTTGTTACTATTATAATATAAGGCTTTATACTTAGCGTTAGAGTTAGAGTAAGAAAGTAATAAGGTTTTAGTGTAGGTTTTTAACTATTCTACTACTACTATTAATATTACCTCTTCCTCTACTATTTAGTCTACTATTAGCTTATTAGATAAGTTTATTATAACTAAGGGCGCTTTATAGGCTCTATATAGTTAGGTTTATTATAGAACTTTCTTTTACTAATATATTTATTATATCTTAGCTAAAGCTTTATATATCTTATATATCCTAGTATATTATACTTACTTTTTACTTTCTTAAGTATCTACTAATAATTCTATAGATTAGCTTTAAGTTCTTATATATTTTTACTTACTAAGTAGCCTTTTTATTTTACTAGCTACTTTTAGAAAAACTATATACTTTAGAAGGTATTACGTCCTATTTCTTAATATCCTTATAGGTCTTTAACTTTAAACTTATTATCCTCTTCTTTCTAATATTAGAATTGTTGCTATACTAGTATTTTTAGCTTAGCTAGTTCTAGTAAGCTTATATAAAACTTAGAGTATACTCTAGTATCTTTAGGTAGTTCTAGTATTTTTATTACTAGCTTATTATTTTCTTTAACTAAAAATAGTCTAACTTTAATATAGTTTAGTCTTTTACTAAGTTACTTTATCTATAGATTCTTTATATAAAGATATACTTTATCTTCTTCTTTAAGCTAAAGTATTATTTTTTAGTTTTAATTAATATATAAAATACTTTATTTCTAAGCTTTTTCTAGTTTTTATTTTATCTTATTATAGAGTTTTTATATATCTTTTACTCTAACTAATACTACTTCTATTTTAAGTCTTAGTAGTATTCTTTTAAATAAATTAGAGTATATCCTATAGTTTATAAAATATAGTATTTTACTTATTACTTCTAAGTACTTATTATTATATACTAATTGTACTATAGGTAGTAGTAATACCTAATTATTTTACTTCTAATTACTATAAATCCTTAGGTATATCTTTAATATCTTATTAGTCTATTCTATCTATCTATTTATCTATAGATAATAGGCTATTAATAGCTTTCTTTTTATCTCTATTACTATAAGTAGCGTTATCTAGTAATTAAATATAAAGAGCTTATCTCTATTACTAATAATACTTTTTAGTATTTTATATCTTTATATTAGTACGTCTAGTAATATATATCCTAGCTAATCTACTATATAGTTACTTTAGAATTTCTCTATCTTAGTATATTTTATAAATTAGTCTATAATTACTATTATTATATTATATTCTATTCTTATTACTAAGTCTTTTAATATTAGTAGTCTTATAATAAAGTTTATTATAATATCTATTTATAGTTTTTCTAGTATTTTAGTTACTTATATTTTTCTATATAGTATATATATCTTATACTTAATCTTCTAGTAATCTATATATTTCTTAATAAACTACGTTACTTTCTCTTTTATCTTACTAAATCTATAGTTCTTTTAGATTAGTTCTATAGTTTATATAATCTCTAAGTACTTATATACTAGGTTATTATAGTATTATTATATAATTACTTTTTATAATTCTTCTAGAACTTTATTTATAATCTTAACTAGGTTATTAATTTTTTACTCCTCTACTAGTTATGTATTTAGTACTAGGTATCTTTATCTATTATCTTAGAGTATAGCTTTTTCTACTACTTATCTCTTTCTTATAATATTATATCTTTAGCTAAGTATATCTACTTAGCTATTTTCTTTACTTAGTATATACTAGATCTTAAATTTATACTATCCTAGTAGTTCTAACTATTATATCTACTTATCTTTTAACTTCTTACTTATTATAAAGTATATTAGGTTTTTATAATCTATCTTAATAATTACTTTTACTATACTTTTAGTATATACTCTCTAATATTTAAGTATATTAACTATTACTAGTAGCTTCTTATTATATATATTATATCTTTCTTCTTATTTTATAAACTTCTCTAAATAGTATATAATTAGATACTATTTCTCTTTATACTCTTATAGCTCTATTACTCTATAAGCTAAGTTAGATATATTAGTCTTAATTACTAAAGTCTTATTACTATAAAATTACTTTAGAACTAGTAGTATAATATAAGCTTACTTAAGTTTCTTATAAGCTTATTTCTACTCTACTCTCTATTTCTATATTATATCTTTTTTTATAAGCTTTATAAGTAGTAGTACTTTCTTTAAAAAAATTTTTATAAAGTATTAGTTAAAGTTAATAAATTTTAGGAATAATTATACGTCTTTAACTATTTTAGGTTCTTTTTATTCTTTTACTACTTTAATCTTTTTTTAGCTTATTTTAACTTTATTAATACCTATTATATATCCTAGAAACTTTACTTCTATCTTATACTATTTATACTTCTTTAGCTTTAGTTATAGGTTATATTAGTCTAAGTACTATAGTACTATTATTACTTACTTTACGTACTTACTTTCTTCTTTAGAATATATTTATATATTATCTAAGTAAGCTATAATAAACTTATTTAAGTATTTTTATAATATATTATTAATTAGTCTTTAAAACGTTACTAGTATATTTATTAGTTTAAAGAGTATTACTATATACTTATAATATCTATAGTATATTTAGAATACTATCTTTTACTCTTTACTTACCTTAATTCTTATTAAGTAGTATCTATCCTTTAGGTCTAGCTTTATAAAAATCTTAGCTTAGCTTAGCTTATTTTAGAGTTTATCTATATTTAGTAGTAAGTATTAGTCTTTTACTATAATATTATTTAGTTTTTAGTAGTCTATATATATCCTTAGTAGTTTCTTTTTCTTTAGTATAAAAAGAATTAGAAATCTTACTAATAATAAGGATTCTTATATATATCCTTTTTTTAGGTCTTTATTTAGTTTTTCTTAGAGTATTACTAATTTACTCTCTATTAATTAGTAAATAGACTTAAAAAGTAGCTCTTTTTTTTTTATAACTTAATTATATAGTCTTAGAGTTAGTACTTAAGTAATACTAGTATATCTATCTCTTCTATAAATAAGTAACTAAACTTCTTATATTATTCTAGGATTTTAAAAGTTATATATTACTCCTCTACTCTTACTTCTTAGCTTAGCACTTTACTAGTATATATAAAGTTACTATAATAGGGTATTACTAGAGTTAACTTCTTAGTACCTAAAAAGTATTAGTAGATTAAGAGTTAATAGTAAAAGCTTAGGTTATAATCTATAATAACTTATAAATAATAGAAGATATTTTATAACTATCTTGTATTAGCGTTCTATAGTTAAAGGATTAAATTACTAATACTATCTTAATAATATATATTCTACTAACTATATACTTATTATAATCTATAATCTATAGTTACTAAGACTAGTAGATTGTAGATTGCTCTAATCTATAATCTATTATCGCTAAGAGTCTATAGATTATAGATTACTCTAGGTATCCTAGTTATATATAGTCTCCTAATTAAAGTTGTTACTTTACTTGTCTTATACTTTGTTAGTATCTAGATTAAGACTAATTAGTTCTATCTTAATTTCTTCTATTATACTTATAACACTATCTCCTCCTCTAGGTAGGTTTTAGTTTTCTTATCTTAGAGCTAAAGTTATTAGTCTAGTTTCTTTATTAATATAGAGTTCTTTATTCTCCCTTATACCTATTTTATTTATATATTGTTACTACCTCTTTACTAATTACGTATTACGTAATAGTATTAAAATATTTCTTTACTCTTATTATGCTTCTCTTAAGTTAAACCCTAAGTCTCTTCTTTATATTATTTCTATAAATAATAGTAAGGCTTATAAAGTATATATTTATATAAATATATATAGTTTTTATAATATATCTAGTATTTCTCTTTTTAAGTATAAGTTTATTATACTTATTCTTACGTCTAAGCTTAATAATAATAGGGAAAGCTATTAACTAAACTTAAGAGAAATTACTATCTTAAATTGTAGAGGCTAAAGCTAAGTATAAGCGTATCTAAAAGCTTATATAGAGTAAGCTAGTAAAGAATTAAGCTTACCTTTCTTATCTTTATAAGATAAAGGCTCTAAATAATAAGAAATTAGCTAAGTAGTTAGTAGCTCTAGAAGCTAAGCTAGACTTAGATAAGGTATTTAATATTACTATAGTAGGTTCTACGCTAGATATCCTTATTATCTTTCTATTTATTATTAGTAATATTAGTTCTCTTAGTTTACTACTAGGCGTTCTAAAAGGTTTTAATTTTAGAACTCCTCTAATTTCTTAAAGTAATTAAGATTATTCTCTAGTTCCTATATTTTCTTCTATAGTTATCCTTTTTTATCTATACTTATCTATTCTACTAAGTAGTAGTTCTTTCTATTATAGAACTAGTATTATAAGATTTCTTTAACTTCTTATTCTTCTTATTCTCTATACGTATCTACTTTGTATACTAGTAGTTTTACTACTTGTAGTACTTTTTCTAGTAGAGCTATATAAAATATTAAGTATATCTTTATCTTATTTAGTAGCTTTAATTTAAATATAACTAGTGTAACTTCTTTCTTAATTTTATATAGTCTTATTTTAACGTAGTCTAATTTTAAGCTTAGTCTCTTACTTTTAATATTCTTCTATACTAACTATACTTTTTCTCCTTCTCTAAATTAAGGTCTTTTTTTATACTTCTTGTTATAGTATTTTATTATATAATTGTATAAGAATTCTATATCTTATCTTAGTTAATTATATATATCTTTAAGTCTATTAGTAAAACTTTCTCTTCTTAGAGACTAAGATATCTAATTTCTTAGTGTCTAGTATATATTAGGTTCGAATCTATAGTTTATAAAGAAAGGTAATACTTTTATTACTATATTCTTTACGCTATTATATGCTAACTATACTATAGGTAGTAACTATACCTAATTGTTCTAGTTATAGTTAAGGTAGTATCTTAAGTATTGTTCTACTATCTAATTTATTTGTTCTAACTATCTATCTATTTATAGGTAATATACTATAGATATTATATATTTAATTCCTAATTACGCTATTATTGTTCTTTATAGTTTTAATATAAATTATACGTCTTTGTTTATAATAATCTTATCTAGTAGTCTATATTAACTAATTATAGTTCCTAGAACCTAGTATATAGTAACCTCTATCTTACTTTTCTCTTTATATAGTCTAAAGTATATATACTTTATAAGCTTATTTACTATTATTAAGATTCTATTATACTTAACTTCTAATATTAGGTCTTTAGACTTTAGTAACTTTATAATAAAGTCTATTGTAATAACTCTCTATAGTTATTTTAGTACTTCTACTAGTTATAATATTCTATATAGTATATATCTATTATATTTATTCTTTTAGTATTCTATATAGTCTCGTAGTACTTCTATTACTAATTATCTTGCTTTTAGAATATAGTAGTCTTATAGTAGTCTATCTAATATTTTTTTAATACCTTAGTAACTATATACTAGTAATTTATAGAATTATTATATAAATTCTTTCTAGATCTTCTTTAAGATATATATTCTTCTATAAGCTTATATAAGTCTTTCTTAGATTTCTAGTTTCTTTATTTCTTTAGATACTTCTTTTGTTATTTTCTAAATTTATTTATCTAGCTTACTACTCTTCTTTTTAAGTATTATAGCTATTTTATATATATTTAGGACTAAGTATTCTTCTTTATTCTTAACTAAAACTATACTAGTAGTACTTACTTCTTTTTATAAGTCTAGCCTTCTACTAAAGGCGTCTATAAACTAATTATCTTTCTCTTTTATATATATAATTTCTATATTAAATATTAATAAGTATTTCTACTATCTTGTATAGTATTATAATAATTCTTTATTTATTATAAATCTTATAAGATTCTTGTAGTCTATATAGACCTTTATCTAATATTTTACTTCTTGTAAGTATACTCTTTATTACTTAAATACTTTATAGATTACTAGTATCTCTTTATTATAGATTAAGTAGTTAAGTTCTACTATTTTTATTTTCTTAAAGAAGTACTTAACTAAGTATTCTTTTTTAGTCTCTAGGTCTTCTTATATTAGTACTATTCTATAGACTAAGTTAGATACGTCTATCTTTACTATTACTAGTAGGTCTAGGTTATATATTCTAATAACTAGGTTTTCTATAAACTTCTTCTTAATCTTCTTAAATACCTTATTATATTCTTTTATCTATTTAAATAGCGTATCTTTTTTTATAAGTCTTGTTATTAGTTTTATATCTTTAGACTATCTTACTATTAACTTCTTATAAAAGTTAGCTAGCCTATAAAATTATTGTACTTCTTTTAGGTTTCTTAGTATTAGCTATTTATTAATTAACTTAATCTTCTCTAGATTAATCTTAATCTTTCCTAGTTCTATAATAAACTCTAGGAAATCTATTTCTTTTATATAGAACTTGTATTTTCTTATCTTAAGAAATATTTTAGCTTCTACTAGTTTTTCTAGTACTTTGTATATATATTATATATATTCTTCTTCTATTTCTAAGAATATAAAAATATTATCTAAGTATATAAATATAAATATATCTAAGTACTCTCTTAGTACTATATTAATCCTTTCTTAGAATACTACTAGTATATTTATTAAGCTAAATAGTATAACTAAATATTTATATAATCTTTATTATATTCTAAATACTATTTCTATTTATTACCTTTTTTAATTCTAATTTAGTAGTAGGCGTTCTAGATATCTAACTTTATAAAGATTATTACTTTCTATAGTTTATCTTATATTATATTTATCTTTAGTAAGGAGTATTAGTTCTTGTTTATAACTACGTTAGTTTTTCTAAAGTCTATATAAAGTCTTTTATTACTTATTTCTTTCTTGTTTATAAAGATAAGTCTATAAGCTACTAAAGATTTAGATTCTTTTATCTATTTTTTTTTTATTACGTTTTAAATAAATACTTATTTAATCTTTAACTCTTCTTCTATTTTCTAGTAAACTAGGCTCTACTCTACGTCTTTTCTTTCTTCTATTTCTATTACTAAGTCCTATAGTTAATATTCTAAAAGGTAATCTTTAGGTTCTATAAGCTATTCTTCTTATTTTTTATATTCTTCTAGGAATTCTCTCTTATAGGTATTCTTGTAGGCCTTTAACGTATCTATTTTATAGTAGTTAATCTTCCTTATTCTCTAATTAATATATAGGTTAGTTATCTATAACTATAGTATACCTAATATTATATCTTATTTATTATTAATTGTTGTTATATCTATAACTATATTCTTAATTTCTAGTCTTTTTAACCTTAGTATTAAAGGTACTATCTTAAACTATATTAGTTCTTAGAATAGTTTTCCTTTAATTATACTTAGTTATTAAAGATATTTTTTTATTATATACTTTATTCCCTATATTTTTATAAACTTCTTTAATATAAAGTTTCTTATAGCTCTACTATTAATTATTAATTATACTTTCTTTCTTTAGTATATACTTATTTTTATAATATATAGGCCTCTTATACCTTCTAGTTTTTCTTATTTAGGTAGCTTTATAAATTGTCTATCTTTCTAGGGCTATAAGCTTACTTTAAGTTTATATTCTTTATATTTTAGATATTTATTATTTATATATTTATACTATAGTCTTCTTTAGACGTATTTCTTAGATAGTTTTAAGCTAGGTCTTACTACTACGTATCTATCTTCTAGGATTACTTCTTATCCTTAGATATTTTTTACTAGAATTACTCTTATATAGTTATAGCCTCTTCTTCTTATAGGCTATATATTATTATTTACTTTAGGGTTCTTATATATAATATAATTCTTATCTAGGTATAATATCTATAATACTTTAAAGTATACTAGATGTTTTAGATCTATTATTTTATTATCTCCTTCTTAGTATTTACTTTTACTAGGTGTATTTATTATTAGAATATAGTATACTACTAGTACTCTTAGTATATAGGCTTTATTAATCTATTACGTCTTTTTTATAAAGTATTACTATTCTTTTTATATAAGTATTCTTCTTACTATAACTATATATTACTTTATCTATTTTTAAAATAGTATAAACTTTATTTCTTTAGGATTATATTCTTTTTAGTCTTTATACGCTTCCTCTATACTTATAACTAGTAAGTATTTTTAAATAAACTTCTATTCTTTATCTTATTCTTCTATATCTATAGTTATATAGCTATTATAGCTATATATTATTAGCTAGGTATACTTTATACTTTTTATACTAACTTATCTCTTACTTCTTTATAGTCTTTTAGAGGTAGTTATAGTAGTCTCTTTATCTAGTGCTAGTCTTTCGGCCTAGATTAATAGTACTAGAGGCTCTTCTTTTTCTAAGTCTTCTATTAGTAGGTCTATTACTTAGGCTATTTCTTTTAGCTAAGCTTTTATTCTATCTTCTTTTATTACTACTACTTTCTACCTTTACTATAAGAAGTATCTTACTCCCTATTTACTAGAAAAATATATATAGTAGTTATTTTTATAATAAAAGGTCTAATAGAGTATTATATATTATATTTCTTTACTCTTAGCTACTTTCTCTTAAAGTTTAGCCTATACTTATAGTACTTCTTTCTTCTTTTTAGTTATCTTTAACTAAGTTTCTTTCTTTAGGTCTTTATTCTTATAGTCTTTTATAAAGTGTCTAGGTTTTCTATATTTATAATATACTATATCTTTTCTCTTCTTTAATTAGTAGTCTTTTACGTAGTAGCCTAGTTTACTATAATTAAAGTACGTAAAGTCTTTATTTTTCTTTTTCTTTCTATCTTTATTAGTATTAAGGATTATAAGGTCTCTTTTATTATAATTCTAGGTATAACCTCTATATTTATTTTTCTTCTATTCTTAAAGATTATTATTAATTTATATTACTTATTATTTTAAAGCTTCTAGTGTCCTTAGTTTTTCTATATATATTATCTTGTATTAAATTTTTAAGTTTAGTCCTTACTTAAATTATAATATTAAAGCTAACTTATTTTACTCTATATTTTATAATAGTTATTTAAATTGTAATATATACTTAGGAATACTCTAACTTTATATAAGCTTTTCTAGTTACTCTTTAGCTTATTAGGTAATATCTATATCTCTAAATACTACTCTTATTTATTTAGTAAAGTATTTATAACTTCTAAAAATAGCTCTAGTTTTATCTTTTTAAGTTATTAGAGAGTATATTATATAATCTATCTAATAAGGTTTATACTATCTTATTACGTCTTCCTTAAAGTGTAACCTAATATATATTACCTTCTTTTCTTCTATATTAAAGTATAGTACTTATATATCTATCTAGAGTTATACTAAAGTAATAAAAGGTTTTAGTTTCTCTCTTATTTTATTAAACTTCTTAAAGATAAGTATCTTAGGTAGTTTCTTTATTATACTTATTACTAAGCGTTATATAATTAGTTCTATCTAATTCTAACCTTTAATAATAGCTTTAATCTATACTTTATTCTACTTTGCGTAATCTTATAGTTCCTTGTTCTATATTTCTAAAGTATTAATTACTATTTTTATATCTTCTTTGTCTAAGATTAAATTATTAATTTAGTCTTTAATTATTTCCTATATAGTACTATTAGACTTATAACTACTCTTAGGAGCTTTACTTATTTTAGTTAAACTTTTTGCTATTATATTAGCTAGACTATACGTTACTTACGCTTTACTTCTTGTAATAACTAAATTAGTAAGGTATAATAGGGTATTACTAGAGTTAACTTCTTAGTACCTAAAGAGTATTAGTAGATTAAGAGTTAATAGTAAAAGCTTAGGTTATAATCTATAATAACTTATAAATAATAGAAGATATTTTATAACTATCTTATATTAGCGTTCTATAGTTAAAGGATTAAATTACTAATACTATCCTAATAATATATATTCTACTAACTATATACTTATTATAATCTATAATCTATAGTTACTAAGACTAGTAGATTATAGATTACTCTAATCTATAATCTATTATTACTAAAAGTCTATAGATTATAGATTACCCTAGGTATCTTAGTTATATATAGTCTCTTAATCGAAGTTATTACTTTACTTATCTTATACTTTGTTAGTATCTAGATTAGGACTAATTAGTTCTATCTCGATTTCTTTTATTACACCTATAATAGTTACTTATTCTCTCTTAATAAGTTACTATTAAAGCTACTATCTTATATAGTACTTTTTTATCTACTATTAAATACTACTAATATATAGGCTTAGATCTATATACGTTTTTATAGTTATTAAATAAGAGGTTCTAGTTTTTCTAATTAACTTAGAGATTAAACTCTTATAGCTATAGAAGTCCTAGTATAATATCTTTATTAGCTAAAACTAATACGTCTAAAGTAATCCTTATACTATATCCTTAAATAATAATTTCTATAGTTACTTTATTACTAACTATTAGGTTTTCTAGTATTAGTTATTTATTTATAATATAGATTAGATATAGTATCTTTTTTACTTATAGTTAGAGTCTTACTTATTTTACTACTTTAGGTATAATTAGGTTTATAAATAACTTTAAATCTACTAATACTTTTAATCTTTCTTCTTTTATCTTTACTAAGAGTTTAATAAGTCTTTTAGTATTAATAATATTATAGCTTCTAGATATATATTTAGCGTTAGCTATTTACTTAAAAAAGACTTAATCTTATAATCTTTATTTATCTTTTACTAAAATCTTTAGAGTATCTTAATCTCTTTATATTATTTATACTTCTCTAGTATATAGGTTTACTAGATTAGATTAATATATTAGTTATTTATAAGTATCTTACTTATATTTATATCTTCTTTAGTTATTTCTAGAAAGTACTTTACTTTCTACTTATCTTATAAGTATTATTTATATCTTATATTTATATACTCTTTTTAGTTCTATTTATATCTAGATCTCTTATAAAAGAAATATCTAGATCTTATTTTATTAGAATAGTAGGTAAAGTAGTTATTATAGTAATATCTTATCTATAATAGTAGTAGGTAGTTTAAGTTATATAAGTATAGCTAGTATTATAGTTTTTATATTAATACTAGATCTATAATAATTAGTACCTAATTATTATTTACGTATAATAGTTTATATTATTAAATCTACTTTACTTAGTATTTTTTATCTTACTATTCTTTTATTAAGTAGTAGCTATCTACTAGTTTCTAGATTTCTTTTATAAATCTATCTTATACTTTAGTATTTTCTTACTTTAGCTCTAGTATTCTAGGTACTATTTTGTATTTAGAAGTCTTAAGCTCTTAGTTTTTTTTTCTATTTTTATCTTAGGCTATATATACCTCCCTTTCTAGATATAGTATTATCTTACGCCTATACTCTACTTTTTTTTAGTATAGCTAAAGATATTCTAAGGTATCTATCTTAGCTTATTTTTACTTTAGCTAGTACTTTTTTATATAGCTTTATATTTCTAGTAGTATCTTTATAACTTTTATTTTATTATCTATTATAAAGTTTATTAGTTATATAGTAATTTTATAGTAGTTATATCTTTTACTTATATCTTACTACTAGAGGTTTATAGTCTTATAATCTCTCTTCTCTTAGCTTTCTCTAGAGATTACTTTCTATTCTTTTTCTTTATTATTATTTTACTACTTAAGTATATTAATTTATTATATAATCTTGTTCTTTACTTAGTAATTTTTTACTAAGTACTTTATTTTACTATACTTATAGTATTTTTAGCTTTTTACTCTTTTATAGTAATAGTATTTTTATTTTTTTAGGTTTATATTATTAATATATATTTTATCTAGCTTAAAGTATTTATAGCTACTTTAAACTTAGTTATTCTTATATTTATATTACTACTTATACTTAAGTTTATACTTTTTACTTTTTATATATAGTACTTTTATATTCTTTACTTCTACTATATATTTATATATATATAGTTATTAACTTAAATTACTTTTTCTATTAAGTTTTCTAATATCTTAATTATAGCTTTACTACGTATTAGCTTACTTTAAATATTACTTTTAAGTTTCTATTAAAATATTTTTATTAATAACTTATTATTTTATTCTATTTATATTACGTAGCTTTAGAACTTATTAATATAATCTACTACTACTTTATATTATTATAGCTACTATATTATATACTCTACTACTACTATCTTATTTACTAATAAAAAGGCTTATTATACTTTATTTTTAAACTTAATCTATTTTTTAAATATCTTATTATAGTTACTATTATTATTATTAAAGTATTTCTTAAAGTATAGTATAACCTATTTTTTTACTTTACTTTTTATATAAGATAATATAAGTATAGCTTTATTTTTATCTTAAACTTAGTCTACTTTAAAAAAGAAATTAAATTATAAAATCTATAGCTTAAGCTTATTTTATTCTCTATAGTAGAAGTCTAGTTTAGTAACTTTAGAAGTAGCTATATAAGTTACTTTTATATACTAGTTATTTATATTTATTAATATATTACTTATCTTAAAAGTATTTAATATATTAAGACTTTAAAACTAAGTAAAAGTAATAAAAGTAAGTAAGCTTCTATAAAATAAGTAAAGTTAATAAATAAGATAGTTACTTAACTTAATTAATAGTTAGCTCTTATTAGAGTATTATAAGGTATATAAGTATTAATAGATAGATAAGAATTTAATTAAAGTATTAGTTATAATACTCTATTAAAATAAGAAGTAAAGAAAAGATTAAATATAATAGTCTATAAAGGTCTATTAACGTTCCTATATACTTACTATCTAGTATTTATTTTTAAGCGCTTACTCTAGAGTATTTACTCTTAAGCGCTTATTCTAGAGTATTTACTCTAGAGTGTTTACTCTAGAGTATTTACTACTAAATAGTTACGTATTCTACTATACTATATTACCTAGCCTAATCGCGTATAATACAATAGCTTACTTACTACTTAGTATTATAATATATAATAATAAAAAAAGAAAAGTATATATATCTTCTTTAAAGATTTATTATATAAGAAACTCTTTTTAATTTAAAGTTAATTACTACTAGTATATATAACTAGTTTAGCTGTTCTATATATTATATATATACAAAGAGAGCGTAGCTTTAGGGATCTTGTATACCTTTATAGTAGCTCTTTAGCTTAAAAAAATACTAGTATTAAGATTACTAATAGCTACTTGTATAGGCTCTTTATAGTTGTCTATTTTGGTAGGGTAGTTGTTGAGATAACACGATTTTTAGATGGGTGGCCGGTTTCTAAGGGGTGGCTCGAAACCCCGGGTGGCTCGGAACCCTGTTAGCTAGCTTAGCTTAACCGAAATTTGGTGGGGTAAAATGTGACGTCTAAATTTACAATCAGTCACCTTCTCTAGACTCTAGACACGAAATACCCCATACATCACAACCAACATCACGCCCGCTGCCATGGATGTCGACAGCCAGGCGTTCGCGCCCATGCCGAAGAATGCGGCCACCATACTCTGTGCCGACTGTGGTGCCCCTGTCGACGGTACAATCTCAGGCGCCTTCTGCTACGACTGCATCAAACTCAAGACTGACGTCACGGGCGGCGTCCCACGCGAAGCTGTGCTCCTCATGTGCCGCGACTGCGACCGCTGGTTGTCCCCCCCGAATTCATGGGTTGTCGCCCACCCCGAATCGCGCGAGTTGCTTGCTCTCTGTCTGCGAAAACTGCGCGGACTGAACAAGCTGAGGATTATCGACGCGAGCTTCATATGGACTGAACCGCACAGCAGGAGAATTAAAGTCAAGATAACCGTCCAGTCGGAAATCAACGACGGCGCCATCATGCAGCAGAGCTTCGAGGTCGAGTTCACCCAAAACTACCAACAGTGCGCCGACTGCGCAAAGAGCTATACACATAACACCTGGAGGGCATGTGTCCAGGTCCGACAGAAGGTGCCCCATAAACGCACCTTTTTATACCTTGAACAGCTGATCCTGAAACACGGTGCACACAAGGACACTATTAATATCAAGGAAGTCCACGACGGTATCGACTTCTTCTTTGCCCAGCGAAACCACGCTACCACCTTCTGCGACTTTCTCAAGGCCGTTGTACCAGTCAACATTAAAAAGTCAGAGGAGCTCATCTCTCATGACATTCACACCTCCACCAAGAGCTTCAAGTTCTCCTTCTCCTGCGAAATCGTCCCTATCTGCAAGGATGATCTCGTAGTACTACCTATTTCACTGGCCAAGAAAGCCGGTAATATCAGTCCCCTTACATTATGCACTCGCATTGGTACCTCTGTCCAACTGCTTGACCCGGCAACCCTTCAGACCGCTGACATAGCCACCGACCTGTATTGGCGCACACCATTTCGCCCACTTGCTGACGTCCAGGAGCTCACCGAATTCATTGTGCTCGATATCGATCCACTAGGCAAACAACAGGGTCGAAACTTCCTGGCCGAAGCCACCGTAGCTCGTGCCTCAGATATGAGTACAAACGATCAAACATACTACTGCCGAACCCACCTTGGCGGGATCTTGCACGTTGGTGACTCAGTAATGGGCTACCTTCTTGCCAACACAAATTTCAACAACGAGCTCTTCGATGTCCTCGAGTCCTCTAATAAATACGCTGCCCAAATCCCCGATGTCGTGTTGGTCAAGAAGTTCTACCAGCGCAGCAAAAAGAGTAAGAGCAAGAGAAACTGGCGAATCAAACGTATGAACAAAGATGAAGGAGAAATGCTGCCCAGGAAACAGGACCAGGAGAGGATGGAGAGAGATTTTGAGATGTTCTTGCAAGATGTGGAAGAAGATCAGGACTTGAGACAAGGCATGGCACTATACAAGGCACAACAAGAAAAGAAACAACGAGAGGCAGAAGCTATGGAGACGGAGGAGAGCGAGTTTGGTGAGGACGACGATGGCCTAACTATTCCAATGGAGCAGCTTCTTGATGACTTTGAAGATATGAAGATGGAGGAATAAATAAAATCGGGGGAAAAGCATTCAGTTGGAGTTACATTTCATACTATGAATTTCTGCATGACCGGGCGCTCATGGGCTTCGGAGGGAAAACTCTTAGTAGATGTTGTCAGGCTATGACTTAATCTTGATAGATTTATTATCTACTAAATAAAGTCAATTTCATTACTTTATTAGTTATGCTACTATATTGGCTTGCTAATACCCGCTAATGCACTATGTGTTGTTAGGACAACAACAAACCTCAAATACTAGATGTGAGTTGAAGCAAGTCGGAGCCGAAACGGCTATGCTGGATCTCGACAACTGAGAAACAGGAATGATGCCCTTGAGCGATTTCGCCCAATCATGAGTTTATGCATATGTTCCGAGAGAGATGCAACCAAGAATGAACAAGATCCAAATCCTAAGACGCCATGCTGAGCTGAAGGTGAGGTCTCTAGGTACAGTATACATGGTTGGGGAAAGTTGGATTTCCAGAGGAGAGCATGTGTTGGTAGTAATGATCTCCAGTCCAACGCCGTTGATTCCGCCTTTCTGGTTCTTAGTACATGCCGGGCGGTCCCGGGCGGCCCTGCTGCTGTCTTGGACCTGGCCCACCAAATGTTTGTTGGTGTCCTTCGAACATCATGCGAGGATCCTCGCCACGCATACCAGGCATTGGTGGCCCGTAGCCAGGAGGGAAATAACCTTGGGGTGGGCCTTGAATGCCATTTCCACCGGGCCCTCCAGGAAAACCCATGCTACGCATGTTGCCTGGTGGTGGGAAGCCAGGAGGATGTCCTAAAGGCGTGTTGCCAGCTGAGAAATTAGGCCCTCCAGGGCCCATTTGCTGTTGTGCATTCGGTCCGTTTAGCCCTGGTGGCTGGCGCATCGGGCCCCCGAAGCCTGGTGGTGGGGGGATGTTGGATCGTTCTTGAGGTGTTTGTGGCATACCAGGTTGGCCACGCCCACCCATGTATGGCATGTCTGGTACAGGTTGTGATGGAATTCCCATATTCGTCATGGGCCGAGATTCAGTACCTGTTCCGCGACGTTGTAGGCCCATGATTGGTTCTTCATGGCCGGGGAAACCCATAGACATACGAGTGTTTTTCGCACGCATAGCTTCCTGTTGTTGTTGTTGCATGTTAAGTTGTTGACGGAGCTCCTGCTCACGACGTTCTACTTCTCGGCGGGTCATATCATTCTCATTAAACATACGAGGATCATCCATAAAACCAGGGGGCAGGCCCGGGCGCCCTTTGGGTGCAGGAGGCTGTTGCCGGGACTGGTCAAAAAAGGTCGCAAGGTGATTCTCTTGATTTTGACGAGGCAGGTTATGGTTAGGCATTTGGGGTGGCGTAGCACGTGAAGGCTGTTGCATAAGAGTAAGGAGGAACTCACGCTCACGCTGCTTGGTGACCTGATCACGTTGCGCCTCTTCTCGTGCGCGGCCGTTTAAAATGGCCGCAAGATTCGCATCTGGTCCGTTAGCACCCCTAGCGGGAGGTTGCTGATGGGGGAAATGGTCATCCGGAAGATTGGGCTCTCCTCGCGGAAGCCTAAACTGTTCATGGAGTGCGTTGTCTGGTGACATATTATTAAACCTAGGCTGCTGTGATGGCCGAGAGTCAGGCGCCGATGGGCGCTGTGCAAGAATATTCTCAAGAATATTCTGTTGCTCCTGAGTCCGCGGTGGTGGCCTAGCATTGTGCAACTCGGGTGGAGGAGGGGTATGTTGATGGAAATCTAACGCGATGCCGCCGCCATGCCTAGGGCCATTTGGGAGTGGTGCGCTTGGCTGGGAAGTAGGTACGCCTCCTACATTGACCTGACCCAGCATCTGCAGAATGCGCTGGAAGCCTTCTTTGTCTGCATTAGCCTCCATAGCTGGCGGCGGCGGTGATGCTGGAATCGGCATTGTCGTTTGAGGCGGCACTGGTGGCTCATCGGGCTTTGTGAACATTGTCATGAATCTTGATTTCTTATCCGGCTTTGGCTTTGTAGAGGAAGACTCGGTGGGGTTGAGGTCAGCCGCCTTGTCCCTGCCCCAGTTACCAAATAAAATACCCTGGGTCGACTCTGCTCCAGCTTGTGTGTGCAATGGCTGGGTCAACATGGGAGGAACTGTGGCGGAGGTGGCAGTAGAGCTTCCCACAGCCATCTCATGGGGTTCGTCCTTCTCTTCGGCTGGCGTGTCCTTGGCTTTCATTTGCTCTTTCCAGCGCTGAAAGTCCTCCTGAGTGCGTGGCTTAAACTCCTTCTTTTCCACCTTCGTGTCGAGCCACTCTGGGTCTTCCTCGACTCTGTTGCTGCCTCTATTCCAATCGCGGTCCTTCTCACGTTCTCGGTCTCGATCACGTTCACGCCAACCACCTTGAACGCCAGTTTTGATGCCCTCATCTTTAGTCTCATCACGGCGACCCCAGCGTGTTTCTGTTCGGTCTCGATTACCCCGTCGAGGAGCGATATCACTTTCAGGATCGCCCTCTTGTTTCTCGCGATTGCGTTCGCGGTCGCTATTGCGGCCACCAAAGCGCTCAAAATCTTCCTGGCCTAGGCTCTTGCGACCCTTGACACTTGTCCAGCCCTCGCCATCCTCTCGTACGCCGCGTCGTCCATTGGCATAACTTTTATCGCGAGCCCGATCACCGTCTCTAGACCATCGCTCATTCTTTTCACGTGGAAAGCGGTCGCCAAGGTTATCGCCATCTACCGACACGATTCCCGTTCGTTCTTTTGTCTCACCGGGAGTTTTAATTGCATTACGGGATGCCGAAAGGAAGGATAGCTTGGGTGGCCCCAAGACCGTCTCCTCTCCGGGCTCTACCATGCGTGTGTTAATTGTGACCACTCTATGACAAATGTCTAACTTACGCGTGCTCTGACGGCGCCCGAACTGACCCATGGGGTTGATAAGCGACCGCTGCTCATTTGTGGTAGTTCCTTCGCCTTCTCGCAAACCTCGCGTCCGACGTACGCTACCATTGTTATTGCTGTTATTGTTGTTCGTATTGGTATTGTTTTGGTCACCGGGCACATCCATCCATTGCGTGATGGAAGGCAGGCCATCGGGCTTCTTGACGAGTGGAGAGTCTTTGAGGGCAATTAGCTGCTCTTGTGTGTAGACTAAGCCCCCCATATTGACCGCGCTACGTGTGTGGGGTTAGGGGTGAAGGCGGGGTGTGTGTGTTGCTGTAGGTGAAGCGTCGGCGGCGTCAACCTCTCGCCAGGTAGCAGAATAGGCTCCGTACAGGACAAGCTAAAAGCGCGTTGAGCTGGCCGGAAAAACTGAGGTAGCGTTCGTTCTACAGCTCTTTCACAGTTTAGAACAACGGCGTGTTAGCGATACACAGCGACGACGTGCGACAAATGAGCATGTGAACCGAACAATCGAACACAACGACGGCGGCGGCGAAAGGTCAAAGACAGCGAGACACCATAGACTGTGCTCCAGAGAAGCAGAGAGTAAATTTGACCAAGCTCGTCGTGGGACGCAGTGTACTTGTCGAGCAGCGCACCCCTGCTACTGCACAACAGCGACGAAAAGCGGAGAAGCTGTGGGCAAGCTCTAAGCGTGAGGCGTGGCTAGGGTTCGTGGTTTCTGCAACGTACGGTAGTGATCGGAATCAAGTCCAGGTGTATGTGCTAGGCTATCAAAAAAAAATAGCAAGTTGATGTTGTGGGTGTGGTTGGGCGGTTAGATGGAAGCGGGTAGTCGTGAGCGATGCCAAAGCAGCTGCTGTAAACGCATGCCAAGAATCGGTCAGAGCACTACGCGAGGTGCGTCATGGACACGTGACTCCGTGGCTCACTGAGGTGCCCTTGTAATCTACCGCGTGCTTGCAAAACGCTCCAATACGCCGTTTCGGCCAATTTAGTATCTATACTACGCTAACGAAGCCATTGTACTCCCAATCGTGCCGTTGCTCCACTCATTGACCCTTGCTTGGTCGCAGGTCTCGTACACACGCAATGCCAAAGTCCTCAAGGTGCAATGACGAGGATCCTGATTGTCGAGCATCATCTGGATCCACGTGAGCACCCCACATCTCGTAATAAGCGTCGTGCTCCCCTCTACATGAGTTGCCCGAAGCATCAGCCTCAATATTTTCTCCTTTGCTGCAACAGCACACGACCGAGAGCCATAATGGCTGAGCAGTTGCTCGAATATGTTGCTTTTCCTGAAATATTCCATCTCTCGTCGAGTCCGCAGTGAGTCGAGAAGGTAGTCGAGCAACCAGTCTACCTTTTGGTGATATTTCCCGTCTTCGTTTGGTTTACTTGTTACAGTAGTGTGCCAGAACTCGCTGAGGAGATGCTGTATATTCCAAAAGGGCGCTTTCGTGAGAAATCGGCTAATTTTGCTATACATTAAGTGAGTAGGATCGGCCACAATCCTCGCGATCCGTGCAGCGAGCACACCACCTAGATAGGAAAATGGCTCAGATCCTAGCATTTCGGCTGACTCCAATGTCTCGCCTAAGAGCAAGTATAGTTGTTGGTCATCAGTGTTGGTCAAATGTTTTTGCCGTGCCGCTATGTTTTCATCCCCGTGGGTAGCCTTAGAGATGCGTGCCTCGAGTACAGTCATGAGTTGACGAGTATTGTTGACAGCTTGCAACCGGATCTCAGAGTATTTTGAGCAAAGACACAGCAAAAGTTCCCCAATGTCCCCGTCATCAATAGCTTCGCTAAGATCCTTCTTTCTCCATCTCATCAGACCGGTATGCTTCTCGTCTTCTTCTAGTGGCGGTTCTAAACCTACGCTAGGCCTCAAAATCATCTGCCGTTCAGCATCCACTAAAGGTGGCGGCGATGACGTAGATCTCTCAGAGCCGCTAAAATCAGCACCCGTTGCTAGTTTTAAGGTCTCTTTGGCACTCTCTTTACCCATTTTCCATAGGAAAGCATCTTTGAGCACATCCTTGTACGGCTTGGCTGCTGACTCCATAAGAGCATCACGTACAGAACCAAGCATTGTACCATCTTCGCCAATAAGCCTGAAAAGATACAATAGCTTCGAAAGCCACTTGACAAGAGGTTCAGCTGTACTGCTTGTTGCTTTATTGCCACCGCGGAAGGGCCATTGCTCAATGAATGTCAATAGCAAAGGACTAAATAGCCCAAGGTCAGCCGTATGGTGCGGGCATTGCGCGCAGATAATATCCAAATCATCGAAGTACTTAATTGGCGTCTTCATGAATCGAGAACAGCAATCATCTAGAAACCCAAGGACCTCTGATGACGGCATAGTTGAGCAGGGTGATGGCCCCAGGCTGGCAATAAGAGCATCTAGAGCATCTGGTGATGTTTTGGTCTGCAAAATTTCTTGGTCATGGAGAATAGCCCTAAGAAGCGATTTAATTCCCGCGTAGAGCTCGTTCTCCTGCGATGTGACTAGAAGTCTGAGAAGCGTAACAAAGGGTGAATATGCAAGAGATTCTGTTCAGTCAGTAGTTGAAGTCGTGTCTAGCTAGTTGTACTTACTTGTCTTCTGCCACCACCGCATGGCTGGGGAACGCCTCGCTATTTGTATCCAGTGCTCGAGTTCCATTACGCGAAACGCTTTGTCGTCTGCAGACGCTGTGAGCTTGTCAATTTCGGCCAGGGCGATGCAGAGTGGTAATGACACATCAAACTTCTCTTGCAGGGCTATCTGTGGCGTAACTTCGTAGTAGAGTCTGAGTAGTCTAGTGATGGATTCTCGTTTCATGTTCTTTAGCCCAGGTTTCTTCAGTGCCAGAAAAATTATCCTTATAGGCGGACACCGTCGACTTATCTCAGATATAAGGCGTTTGCTAGATAATTCCCAGTGTTGTGACGGTTTGACGATGCTCGCATTACGTAGATATTGAACAACTTCTTGTAGCTTCTGGAGTGCAGCTATCAATACGCGAATAGAAAATAATTGGACAAGGTCAAAGTTGCTGTTAAGACACTTAGAGAGAACTTGCTGATTCAAGGGTTGTGGCAGGATGCTTTGAATCATTGTTGATAATGGAGGCGGATGGTCACGGAAATTGTGTTTTCCGCCAAGGTACTTTGGCACAGGGAGCTGTATAACCTGATACAAAAAGGCGGAATATCCTATCCAAGTCGACGTTAGTTTTGGGTCATAGCTAAAGTCGCGGCGTTTAAAGTATTCCACTACTAGTTCAGGGTTGGCTTTGAAGATGTCAAGAACTAGCTGTTGATGATAGATATTGGCATACGGTCTTTGACTGAGAATGAATTCGGATAGAATCACATTGCGAATCCTGCTAGGTCTGTTCTGGGTATCAACCAAGTCAAGACCAGCGTCAATGATGTGTTCGGTTGTGTCGTCAAAGTCGCCATCATCATCTTCAAGTGTGGAAGGGTAAAATCCACTAGTCGGTAACATAACACCATATGCAGGATCTGTACAAACCATTCGCAGAAAGGCATGAGCTGAATCTGCTGGAGATTGTTGGCCATCCACAAGCGCGCCTTCATCAAACTCATAGTTATACAAGCTAGCAATACGCGAAAGTGCCTTGCCGCTTAATATACGACTTTTAGTGCTGCGGGTAATTGTCTTGTCTTGAAAGACATGGCTCTTAAACACATCAAATACTTCGAGGATTAGGAAAGGTGGGTCAGCGCTAAGATTGTCGAAAACTCCTCTGACGATGTTGGTATTTGAGAGTATTTCACTCTTAGTACGTTCATCCTGGTATCTTAGGTGGGTCAAAAGATATCGTATCGCCGTGGTCCGGACGCTGGGTTTCTTCTTATGGTCTGCAGCACTCTGCTCGCGGCGCAACCCGATGTTCCGGCCTAGTATTTTAGGCTCCAGCGTGAAATATCTCTTCGCGTACACGGCTCTGGCATGGGCACCCTCGTTGAACTTCGTGAGCTCGGTGAGGAGCCGAAGTGCCGGAGAGATTATATTGTCCTGATTTGGAGCGGCAGAGGTGCTACGGACGAAACGACGTGCAACTGAAGGCTGCAGAATAGCTTTCGCTAATAGACTTCCATATTCGGTAAGCTCATTATGGCTGGCGAGTGCTTTAAAAAGCAATGCAAGTACAGCAGTAACTTGGGCAAGGATGGCCTCGAAATTTGTCTCAGCGGCGAAGTCCCATGCTTGTATAAGATTTTGCAGAAAGAGCGCATCTTTTGTGTCTCTTGAAACTCCCTTCTGACTGTCTAGATATTCCTTGAGTATGGCTCGTTTGCGGGGAACGTCATCGTGTTCTGTGGTATACAAGATAGCGTCCAGAAATCGTTTGAAGATATTTAAGCCTGGTGTTATGAATGAGCACCTTTTTATACTCTAGCTGGCAATATACCTAGGAGTACTGACCGCTGCGAAAATCGCCATGTGCTTTCTGGTCAAAAAGCAAGACCTTGTGCAAGTCACGCCCGCTGTGAATTTCCTCAGCGTAGTCATTGGGACGCGGTGAGTTGCGGTCGTTGCTGCCCTCGATTCTTTGCCGCTTTACGTCCTGTCCAGTATGGGCGCCCTTCGCATCTACGTCGAAAATAGCCCTCTTGCCCATTGTTCATTTCTAGATTTCCGGTACGATAGGTGGATGATGGTTCGGGTTAACAGTTGTTAGGTGCTGCCAAGCTTGAAAAGTTGCGCCAATCTTGAAATTTATGACAGGGGTCCGATGTGCCAGAACTAATGAGGAAAGGTCGGCATAGACCACATGTCACCTCACCTCTCTGGTACACCTAGGCGCACCATTGATCCTATGTATTGAAAGCCATATTTACTTTTCCCTTGTCGCCCTATTCACCTCGCTCTTCTCGTTATCTCGATGTGGTATACACATAAATACTCTCTCAAAAGCTGGTCATCGCCCCATACTTTTTATCGCTCTTTTGTATTGTCAGCTTCTCTATCCTGGGAGGTCTTACCTCGTCTGTATGATGTACGAAAACACTATCAAAATCGATGCTATGAGAAATATTTCCTCCCCATATCCGTTGCGTGTAAGACATGGTATCTCAAGCGTAGGTATCGAGCGGCAACGTAAACACCAAACCCAGCCTCAAAAGTGGTTTAGTCTTCACCGTGAGTATGAAAGTCCAGCCCCCCGTAAATTTTGGCAAAAGTGAAGTCTCTCATTTATGATTCTACGGAATTTCAACCTGGTCTTTTGTTCCGCTCAGAGCACATGAAAAATGGTCTCGCTTCACTCTCTGAGGCCAAATTCCAAACGTGATTTGGTTTGTAGTGATTATTTTGGAACTGTATCAGCTAGGCCGTGGCAAATTTGGGGTACAGCAGATAAATTTGACGTGCGCATGTGTTCAACAACAGAGTTGACGGGTGCATTACCACGTGAGGGAGGATCTATTTCAAGCAGGCGCCTGGCTGACTACCAATCGATGATTTTCGGTGGTGCTGATGCACTAGGCGCCGCGATGGCTTCAATAAAGTCTTTTCGCGTTCCTGAAATCCTTTCTTGTCTATTATTCTACAGTCGCATGACAGCCAGACTAGGTTGAATTTAGGGAATCACTCCTCAAGCCTACATCACTATCAAAGTTGCTTAACCGCGTTCAAGTTTGAGTTTCTGCTGCCGGTACTTTACATACCTCACACGATCCGCTTCCTCAGTGTAGCTCAACCTGATCTCAGTTCCGGAAATCATGGACTATGAACTGAAGGCTAGTGAGGTAAGGATAGTTGTCGACTGGTGCCTGTATCAAGACATCATTTCGTTGTTCGTGCACAGCAGGGTAGAGAAATAATGGTATAAAACTTTTCAACCATATATTTTAAGATTTCGTTCACAGAGTTGTTTCCACGAGTATCTATATATTTAAACGAGTGCGTGTTGTATGGTGGCCACTAAACATATTCCAGCGGTTTGGCCCAGCAGGGCAGGGAAAGCAATCACGATGCAAATGCCATTCTTTCGTCATAAACCAGAAATGCAACAACTTTATCGGGATCCTTGGGAAGGAATAGACATGGTTCACTTCATTAAAAAATGCCTTATCCTGATTGTGATCATGAAACACCCGTCCTAGTGCATATTCACCTTCACTAAAGCTCTCACCACAGACGCCACCTCTACTCCTTACATTGTCATATGTTTGCTTCATGCACTGGCAGCTTGTAATTTGTTGTTAACCGCTCCCACATCTCCAATACACATGTCACCACATCATATATTGATGTACGATTATATAATACCTACACCACTTCGTTGGTAACGATGTCATGCTTTCCAACAACCTCTATATTTAGTTTATTTCTAGAATAAAGACTATATTACTACTGTTTTGTTTGAAGTAGTGATAGAAATACCTCTGGGATGGCAAACCTATTAATCACCTTCCTCGCTGCATGTTGAGTCTCTCAGCCTGGCTCTACCCTGAGTTGCAACTCATGCACCAAAACAGTCAATTCATGGGGCCTTTATCAGCCCCAATAGGAGAAAGTTCAAAAGGCATTTTGCGATGCGAAATCTAAACATTGGCTCACATTAGACGCATAGATACCTTGTGAGGAGGGTGACTAGGGGTTCGAATTTGGGCTAGAGGCTAGCCTAGGGACTACTGCAGGGTGCAGCCAACGAGCAACGAAGGAGAAGCAGTATAGGGGCAAAGCTGGGCACGGCATCAAACACGTCCAGTATTGTGTGACGGAGTCGACTGTTGAAAACCACTCTCATTCTCATTAAACAATTGGTATCTAGCTGGAAAAGGCACGTTATCTAAGCTAACTATATATACACATTGTGTAAATGGCCTCCTTCATAGTAAACACCAGAATATAGCAACATCGTCCTTTCTCTGGAAGTTTCCAGCTTTTTCAGCAGAATATCAAACATTACTTACATTCGTCAAGATGATTACAAGTAGCGTATTAATGGGGAATCTTACAGATCCGCACTCTTGGGATTGGCTTGAAGGTAGATATCGGGTACCTTTGGTACTTGCGGGCTTTTTTGAAGTGCTTGTTTAATAGCCTCGCGCGTCTTTACTCCTTCCCTGGCATCACCGCCACCACCAGTGAGCCTTCGCATACCATTCCGTATCCTGTTCCGCGTATCCTGGGCAAGTGGTTTCACTACGTTTTCAAGACTGAAGTTACCCTTGTCGGCGCTTGTGCTACCAGTGCGACCAGAAGCATACTCATCATCTGAGAATGGTTCGCCATGTTCATCAAGCGTGGTCGACGAAAGAGCGGGTGAGATACGCTGGGGTTGGTTCGGTGCCGATGGGGAGGTCACAGACCGGGCATGCAAACCGGGCCTTGAAGGTATATTGTTCATGGATGCGAGATTGGTACTGGAAGAGGCGAACGTACTGAATGCACCAGGTGTCATCACGCCAAGGTCTCTCGCTGGTGAAAGCTTAGCGTCCGATGTGAATCCAGACTGGAAGGATGTTACACTGGCATTTCGTGTGAGTGATTTGTGGAGGATTGGTGCCGTTTGCTGATCATAAAGATTTTCGCGCATGTCATGAGAATAAGGACCATTTGTGTAACGAGAGCTAGTGGAGAAGCTCGGTAGATCAGTGAGGGTTTCGGCATCATCGTCGTCTTCGAAGAAATCATCTAGGCTGTCAAGCTTCATGACAAGCTCTCCAATATGACTATCACCGCGGGTGTCTTCTGAGGTCATGGTTGCTGTTCGATAGTCTGACAAAGGACTGAACGGGAACTCTTCTTGTCGAAATTCGATCTTTGGTGTTGCTGTGTCTGGTGCGTCACCGTCTTCGAAATTTCCACAAGTGTAGAAGACAGCATGAACGTTCGCACGTGTTAGATGCGAATGGTGCGCAGGCATTGGAATTGACCACCCGCTGTCCTCTGGAATGCCATAAAGCGACTGAGTTTTTTCGAATTGCTTCTTGTATCCCCGAGTCGAGTGCGACCCAGCCATGCTCATACGCATCTGCTGCTTCTCATATGGCGTCGGTACGCTAGTCATATTGATATTGAGAACAAAGTCAAGCACTCTCAAAGCCTGGGGACAAAACTCGCTTTGCAACAATCGTAAAAGTGGCGACATGAGGTCAGGGCCCTTGGACACAATTTCAGGCTTCCGTGTATCAATCTCGGGGAGGAGAATGCACAGTACCTCCATGGTATTAGTTTTCATCCAATCGGTTTTGTTAGTCAACAAACTCAAGAGAAAAACTAAACTGCCAAACTCAAGGTTAGGAAAAAACGTGGTCCGAATAGCTGAAAGTATTTGTGCAACAAAATCTTTGTTTACGCGATATCTTTTCAATGCATACGCTTTGAGAGCGTCTGAAAGCGCTGAGCATTGGTGTTGCTCGTCAGCTACTCGAGCAAGAACATCGGCTGTCATTCTTACACTTGGATCTTTGGTTGTTGATTCAAATGATCGCAAAAATCTTGGGAGGTTGGCTAGGATGACATACACGAGTCGACTTTCATCGCCCACGATGCGGCTAGAGGGTAGCATGACTAGTCTTTCGAGCAGTCGTAATGATCGATCAAGGCATACACTTGATCGAATGCCCTTATAAAGAAGTTGGGTAAGACCTTCAAACTTGCCTTCCCACCTCTCTGGGCGGCTGCTATCAAGTATCTCCAGTACGATTGAGTCGCCTAGATCAAGTTTGTCGAGAAATTTATCCAACATAAGTAGGCTCTCCATGAATTCTCCCTCATGTATCGTGTTCAAGCACGCGCATGTGGCCCAAAAAAGTTGGGGGTATTGGATGAGATCCTCTGGTGCCAGTGCTTCGATGATAGCTCGCAAGGTGGTGAGTATCTCCATGGAGAAAGTCTGTATATCACTCTCGTCGTCTGAAATCGTGTTCGAGAGCCGTGCGAGCATGTCAGAGAGCATGTGTTGATCCAGCGAGCTTAAAATGCATCTGAAAAGCTGAAAGGAGCGGCATGCGAGGTGCCGCACAGGACATGATGTCGCCCAATGCAATGCCACTCGCCCCCACGCTTCTCTAAGGCCGGGATATGCAAGAGAGAAGAATTTCAAAACTTCTGCCGCAACGTATACCATTGCTTCTGGAACCTTTGCGCTAGAGTCTTCTGCGTCTTTGTCGTTCTTATCATCGTAGTTCCAGACTACCCTCACATCGTGTTGTCGAACGCCGTCAACAAAATCCTCAATCGATCTCTTATCCACCCCTACAGTGTCATCATCGATTTTAGAGATGACCAATTCGTGAATGAGATGCACGAGCATTTCTCGTGCTTGGTCCTGAACCACGGGAGTGTAGTGATCCCAAAGAACTAGAATCACTTGCAACAAGAGTGGTATGTGCTCATGAGCAACTTGCACTGGAGACACCATAAGATCTACAAGCAGGATCAAACAAACTTGACCCAGTGCAAAACCGGACTGACTAATGTTAGCTCTAAACGATATTGTTTTGGTATGTTGCCTACCTGCTTATTGCTGCTAGGTAGCAAGGCACTTAAATCCGCTAGGTAAGGGAGGTTGGCAGCGTCCGAGGGAGGCGCTGCTGGATCGCGCTTCTCGCTAACCATTGATCTGGGGTTAATTTGCAACAGTAGAAATTCTACCACTTTCAACCCCGCCGGTGTGCTTGATAAATGAACCACGATTTGTTTTGAGAAATCGACATAGTTTTGCTCTCGCTTGTCCAAACATAAGTTAATGATGAAATTCAAGATTAGTTGCACGTTGCCTCCATAAGGTCCAGTTGCCAAGGCTTGCCACAGTGCTTGTATTTCGTTGTGCAAAGCAGTACCGCAGCGGACGGTAATTTCAAACATATTGACTAGAAGCATATATGAATTTGCGGTAGGCCCCCCATCAGGATTGACTTGGAGTTCTACGGTTTGGACCCATGGCAACATAGCGGCTACCATATTGCGTTGATGATCGGGCTGTAAATCTTTGAAATAGTATGAGAATTGGGAAAAAACCAAAAAAGCCAGCTCTGAGTGCTGTTTGGCAAGCCTACGAGACGATTCAAATTGGGCGAGCTTGTAAACTGCGATGGTTTTATCTGAAATGCTAATGTCAAGATCTTGTAACTTTGAGTTTTTGTATTCTCGAGCTTCAAGCGTTCTTAACAGTCGAGCCGATTTCATTCGTATTCCGCCGTGTTCGTGTCCGAGAGTATAAAGCCCAGCGCTGAGGACTTTCCAGAATGGTAAAGTGTAGTCTTCGCGGTGCGTGAGGACCTGCGTAACCACTTCAAAGTAACTTTCTAGAGCTTTTGCTGACTTTGACAAGTAGCACATCTCAATCGCTCGGTCCAACAGGTAGGGTTGCTCTCGGTTGTGTATGAGAAGATTAGTTAGCGCCCTTCGCCCGATTGCATGTGTTCGATCACTGGGCGTCTCAAATATGCTATCGATCCACGACAACATCCGGCGCACATCGAATTGAAGTAGAACTTTACTATCAGTCGTAATACTGACGGGCCCAGCACATAAAGCGGCCATAGCGCCTAGAGCTGCGGTTCGGAGGTCTCGTTTCTCGATTTCAAGAGCAGCACTAGCCTGGTTCTTATGACCCATGTCCATCTCACGGTCTAAGAGAGACCGCCGCATGTGTTCCTCGCGTTGCCGAATTTGGGCTTGGTTAGCAGCGTATCCACACCATTCCTCCATTAAAGTAAATGCAGCCTTTCGTGCCTGAAATGGCATCCATTGAAGGGGATCACTTGTCTTGTTGATGCCCTCGAAGAAAACTTCGACCAAGCCACAGTAATGTGTGCGGAGTTTTAGAAAATGACCATCATTCTGAATTTCAGTATCACTGAGGAATATCCGAAGGTCTTTCGTGTAATTCATCAGATTGTTCAAGATCCATTCATCGCATGACGCCTCTGGAACCTTGAGAAATTGAGATGTCAACTTGTAAACATGAGTGATTTCGGTGCGAAGATGGTCGGTGCGATCGTTTCGACGTGGGCTACTGAGTGTTCGGTTATGTGTGGCTAAACGCGATTTGGCCTCTTCAGCACATGCAGTGACATGACTTTGAAGTGTCTCTAGTAATGTGCGGTATAGGTTGCGATTGACTGAACCAAGACCAACAACAGCAGCGTCCCTTATAGCCCCATTATCCGCGGATAGGAACGGAAGAACTTTTGAGAACAGTTCTGTCGCTGTGTATAATTTGCTTGCACTCTTTTGTGACGATTTTGAACTTTTTCTAGAATGGGCTACCTGACTTTGCGCAGGTGTCAATGCGCTCTGGCCGAGGTTTGTCAATGTCGTGAAAGCAAAAATGAGATACAATTTCCACTGCTCAACAACAACTTCTGGTGAAGTGGAAGCCAGACGACCACTTATCTTCCCGGCACCAACTTCGAATGGTGAATACGGCGTCGTACGGTGTCCATCGGCAAGCAACAGCAGGGTTCGATGCATCTGTGAGAGCCTAGCGCAAACGATGTCCCTGGTAAGCGTGACGGCAAACGGGCATACCTCAAAGCTAATACGAACTAGGTTGGGAAAGATCTTGAACCAGAGTGTTGAATCATAGGGAACGTCGCTGCTGCAAAGCTCGACTAATGTACTCTGTACATTACTCTTGCGCATGCCACGCTGAAGTCGGCTGCGTTCAGCTAGTGATAACTTCTCGTCGCTGATATCCATTACCCTCTGGGGACTGCCCTCCATAACACGAATAACCCGAGTATTTGACCCGCCAAGAGCAGTATCAAATTCAGTGATTAGACGGAGCACGGTAACTGCGTATGACCGCACACGACGTGATGGTGAGCATAAGAAGAAAAGACCATGTGACTCGACTTCATCGACGTGAGCCCAAACAGAGGACAAATCAAGTAGAACAGCTCGGTTCCCAGAGCCATCATCTGGAGTATCCAGAGCCGCTTTTCGTGTTTTCTGCTTAATCTCTTCAATCCAGATCTGGAGCAACTCCACATACAACCTCAACGTGCTCTCAATGTGACCGGCACCCAACATGCCTCCGTCAGACATTGTGGCGTACCGATCATCAAAGTTGAAAATAAAACGTGCAAATCCAATTGTGACTTGTTGTGCATGCGACTGTCGTGCAATAGACTTTAGAGATTGAGCTGACGATGCAGCAATGTTCCCTTGCACATGGGCGGTCCCAGTACAGAGTAGGTTGACAAGCGAGTTGAAAGGAATGTGTGGCGATAGACAACGGGGAAGAGCTTGCACAGCGACATGTAGCAAATCATAGAAACCTTGCCGGGGATCAATTTGCGCTTGGTGATCCTCGCGGCGACCGAAACTGAAAGCTTCTGACATTGGTGTTTTTGGAGTCTGCAACGAGAACTTTTCGTCGAGTACGGCTTGTCCACCAAATGCATTATCACAGATGATTGTGATCTCTCCTAATATCTTGCAGAAACGGACGTAATAATCTTTTGCTACTTCGGCAAAGCCGTTGAAATTGACAGGCCGTGACAACCGCTCCTCCTTGAGAGTCGATTTTAGGGAGAGCTGTTGTAAAGGTTGTGGACTCAAAGAGAGAGATGGGTCCTCAGAGGAGACCGAGTTTGGACCAAAATCAAACGAGATAGGAAAAGGTGGCTGATCGGCATTTTCCAGATCTGCCATGATGGCAAGAAATGAGCGAATACCAATAACCACCCGATCTGGCTCTAGATTCTCAACACGGAGTTCTCGGTTGGATGTGAACATTTCAGAGTTAAGCAAAGGAAAAATGATCGTTTTGAAACACAGGTCTTGATACTTGAAGCCAATCATCCGCGTGAGCTGGATTAGCGGTTCTGCGATGGCAGGTTCAGTGGAGAGGTACGACCTCCTGCCAGGTTGGAATATCATTCGGGTGATCTCTTCCAATCTCCTAATAGCAATATTTGGTGGCTCGGTTCCTTTGCGATACAAGTAGGTCCACACAAGCCGACAAATGCCGCGAAGCGCAATGGCCCTGGTGACACGCTCTTTGAGCTTCGGTTGCGTAGCTAGCACAAGGGCTAGCCACTGTGATAAGAAGGAGTCTGTTGGCGATACGGACAACAGTGCCACCATGAGGGGAAATGCCTCTGCCCAGTGTTTTGGTTTGCCTAGCAAAATGGATGTTCTCTGTTTCATCATATCAATCACAGCCTTCCATTTTGGGCTATTTATCTCAGTGGTAGCTTTTGAGGCTACTCGGAGGAGCAACTCTCGTAACACTTGGCAATAGGCGTACTTGATTGGTTGGCCGTGAGCGTTAGTATACAATTTTGCCAAGCAGAACATAAATTCGCAAGAGCGATCCCACGCATCTTCGGGATAAGTTTTGATCTTCACATTTCGTAATGCACGTATAAGTAAAGCTCCTCTGGCCTCAGCATCCCGGTTGGACTGGCCTTTCACAGACAACTGACTGTCAACAGTCTTCAAATCGGTGATGAATTTTTCCTGAACATCATCGGGGATGAGACCACTCAACACACCTAGGAGGTGGCTGTAGACAGTCCAGTTAGCAAAATTGAGAGGCGATATTTCTACCAAATCAGGGTCGAGCGTGCTGAGCTGTCCATAAAACAACCCAAGCAAACGGTCGGCCATATCGAATGTAAGATTGTGAAGATCAGTCTGAGATATTATTTCGATGAGGACACGGCATAAAATATATGTGGAGACTGTGGAGCGTTGTTCTGCCTGGGTTACGGTTTGTTGTAGGGTAAGGAGATGGTCGGGGCCAGAGATAGATGGGGTAGGTTGATGGTCAGCATGGTGGAGAGGCTCAGTATTCCGACGTGGCAGCCCAGTCTGCGGCAAAGAGACAGCTTGTCGAGCCTGGCATCGTCAGTAAACAGAACAGCGCAAATGGTGGTGGTGCTCACATGGAGTAGCTGGGTGCGCTGCTTGGAAGCCTCCTCACTTTTAGCCTTGCGCCACAGCATAATGGAATCAATAAGCGGCTTGGGCTTAGGGCGTGCGATATGCCCGAGGGCTGCAATGAGCTGATCGAAGTTTGGGTCTACCGCAGGGCCACAGACAAACTCGACTCTTGCCTCAGGCTGGCCCCTCTCCGTCATACATTGGTTGATCTTCTGTTCGGCTTGGCCGATGAAGGAGTTGAAAAGGTGGTGTAGCGCATATTCACCGACCGTCTTGATTTCGTGCGCATGCTGGTGGTGCCGTGACTGCGAACGATGGTGATTGTGTCCTTTGCGTGATGATCTGCCACTGGGAGCACGCTCAGGCTTGCGCTGGGGCACAGAGCCGTCGCTAGCTACTAATGTAGAGTGGGTGTCATTCACCACAAAGGCCTCCGCTATTGACTCTTGCGACATTGCAGCTCCATCGAGCGCCGCCCCAACTGCAGCGATGGCCTGGGGGCTCAGTGGACTGGTGGCGGGCGAGTTGACAAAGCTGGTGTTCCTTGAGTGTTGAATGCCATGCACTATCGACGTATTACGGTTGTGGGCATAGGAGCCTGACGGCTTACGCTCCAAAGTGCCCGGGGTGCGGTCCGGGCTAGGGTTATTGCTAGTTACGACCAAAGCAGGCGTCTGTGAGCGAGGGGATCGAGTGTGTGAAGAGGCTGTGAGGGCGCGGCCGCGAGTCTGGCTGGGTTCGCGGGAGGCCGAGGGCGAGGGGTTATTCTCTATATGGTGCGACACAGTCCCAGCGGCAGCAGCTTGTCGAGCTTGCAGAAGCGGGAAGGGAGCAGCTGCAGCAGCCACAACAGGGGTCAGCGCGAAAGAAAAAAGGACGACCAGGAGCAGAAAAAAGAGAGGGCGGAGGTTGGAATAAAGTCAGGCACGACACGACACGTCAGTGGTGGTTGTGCGTATCTGATTCGCACGCCGTCGCCCATGGCTGCGGTGAGGTGTGTTTCACGGTAGCGTCCGTGGGGGGTTTGACGACATAGGCGGCAAGCAAAATGAGAGGGTCGACTTACACATGCCTCCAACCTCGAACGGGGCATCGTCTGAGGCTGGCAGAGACGACGGCGGAGGGGGCGGAGTGGTTCACAAAGTTGACGGCGTGGCGAGGAGAGAGTGATGTTTGGCGCTGTCGCCGATGGGTGCCATGATTGATGGATGAAGATGGAAACCCAGGACCCCTGCCTTGTTCCTGGATGCGATAGGGCGCTAGTCTGGATTGGGTGCTTGATCAACTTTTAGATCTTCATTGGGCGTGCGGCAGCTGGAGATCAGATGCGACTGGACGGAGATTATTCCCAGACACACGTGGTGCCTAGTGGTAGATGGATCATGGATGGATGATTACACGGTAGACGCAGCTACCAAAATGGTTGTCTGCTCACGGCTGCCATCATCTAGCATAGGTGCTGTGGAGGTGCCTGTCACGTAGCAACCTCCAGCTAACGACATGACAGAGCAAACGTCATATAAGACATGTCAGGGTCCAGCCAGCTGCAGGACTTACTGTGCACGATAAATACATAGGTACTTAGATGCTACCTGGGCAAGCACAGGACAGTAGGTACCTGCCTAGTAAGGCGGACAACATGGGCTGACGGTGCCGAGAATATCGGTGGTATTGGGGGTATTGGTGATACATATATGGTGCATGGCTCGCACGACCTGGCCGTCAGAGAGAAGACGCTAATCTTCTTTGTTTTCCTCGCTCCTCTCTCTCGTCTCTCCCACAATCATCAACACCTATTCGGCTACCCAGCTATCCAGCTCCCGTAGCCTTCTCACGTGCCTTCTGCCTCTTGGGCCAGCGTGTGGACCCCTCGCTGGCGTGCGGAAAGGACTCTGCAAAGCGGAACTGGCGCGTTCCGACCCCGAAGCACCTCCGAGCGCCGACGGGCGGTCAAAAGACGACAGCCGCCAGGCATCCTGGCACTGGTCATCCTAGCCTCTTGGTGGAAGGTGACGGCAAAGACTTTTGTGGCCACGTCGCAGCCGGCTTCGGCTTCGGACGACGAAGACTGCCTCTGCAGGTTGCTGATTAGCGACATCCAGCAAGCACAATCATTCTGCACCTGCCACACCAGCAACTAACCTGCCGCGTCATTTGCCTGGCCTCTGCCGCCGCCCTCAAGCTAATCGCGCAGCCTTGCCTCGGGCGATAAGCCCAGCTCAGCACGATCCAGGAGGCGCACCACTTCCCACCGCTGACCTAACCCAGCCGATCCTCCACCCACCGACCCTCCACATCGCACTCAAATAATAAATACCCCCCCTCGCTTGCTCTCTTTTGGTGCTGGCCAACCGTCGTGTTCAGACTGCCTGCGAGACCCCTCCTCCCTTGCTGCTGACCCTTTTCTCATTCTGCTGTCCTCAACATGGCCCAGCTTGACACGTTGGATATCATAGTGCTCGCTGCACTCCTAGTCGGCACCGTTGCCTACTTCACCAAGGGCACCTATTGGGCTGTCTATGGAGACCCCTACGGCAATTCACTAGCCAACGGCAATGGCGCAGCCAAGGCGGGCAAGTCGCGAAACATAATCGAGAAAATGGAAGAGACGGACAAAAACTGTGTCGTCTTCTACGGCAGTCAGACAGGCACCGCCGAGGACTATGCCTCGCGCCTGTCCAAGGAGGGCCACTCTCGCTTCGGCCTTAAGACCATGGTAGCCGATTTGGAGGAGTACGAGTTTGAGAATCTTGACTCCTTCCCCGAGGATAAGCTCGCCATCTTCGTCCTCGCTACCTACGGCGAGGGTGAGCCCACTGACAACGCCGTCGAGTTCTACGAGTTCATCGGCTCCGATGACATCAGCTTCAGCGGTGGCGGCGGCCTTGATGACAAGCCGCTCGAAAAACTCAACTACGTCGCCTTTGGCCTCGGCAACAATACCTATGAGCACTACAACTCCATGGTTCGCAACGTGGACAAGTACTTGACCAAGCTCGGTGCGACCCGCCTGGGTGCCGCTGGCGAGGGAGACGATGGTGCTGGTACCATGGAAGAAGATTTCTTAGCCTGGAAAGAGCCCATGTGGGCAGCTGTGTCAGAGAAAATGGGCTTGGAGGAGCGCGAAGCCGTATATGAGCCAGTCTTCGAGATCACTGAGAAGCCAGAGCTTGACCCGGAAGATAACACAGTGTACCTCGGCGAGCCCAACAAGAATCACCTTGAGGGCAACCAGAAGGGACCCTTCAACGCCAATAACCCTTATATTGCGCCAGTCGTTGAGTCGTATGAGTTATTCACTACCGCAGAAAGAAATTGCCTTCATATGGAGATAGATGTGTCCGGCACCAACTTGTCGTACACCACTGGTGACCACATCGCTATCTGGCCTAACAACGCTGGTAAGGAGGTCGACCGCTTCTTCAAGATTCTCGGCAAAGAAGATAAGCGTCATACTGTCATTACTGTCAAAGGCCTTGATCCCACCGCCAAAGTTCCCTTCCCATCACCGACCACGTATGACGCTGCTGTTAGATATCATGTCGAGATTGGTGCCGCTGTTTCCCGTCAATTGGTCTCTACCATTGCCCAGTTCGCCCCCACTGAAGAAATCAAGACCGAGATGATCAAGCTTGGTAGTGACAAAGACTATTTCCGAGAACAGGTAACCGACCGCAATCTTAATCTCGCCCAGCTCCTCGAAATATCAGGCAAAGGCCAAATCTGGTCTAAGGTTCCTTTTTCGTTCTTTTTTGAAGGACTTCTTAAGATTCAGCCCCGCTATTACTCCATTTCATCTTCTTCGTTCGTTCAAAAGACCAAAATATCTATTACCGCTGTTGTAGAATCACTGGAAAAACCTGGGGCGCCACATGTCCTCAAAGGCGTCACCACAAATTACCTCTTAGCACTGAAGCAGAAACAACACGGTGATCCTAACCCCGACCCCCATGGTCTTAACTATGCCATTACAGGGCCGCGCAACAAATATGATGGTATTCATGTTCCCGTTCACGTGCGACATTCAAACTTCAAACTTCCTTCGGATCCATCGAAACCTATTGTCATGGTTGGTCCAGGTACTGGCGTTGCGCCTTTCCGTGGCTTTGTACAGGAGCGTGCGGCGCAGGCAAAGGCAGGCCAGAACGTTGGGAAAACTATCCTCTTTTTCGGCTGCAGAAAACAATCCGAGGACTTCATGTATGCGGACGAATGGAAGGTAAGTCACCATCAATGGTGCCCAGCCGGACTATGACTAATAAAGCTGTAGCAATACAAAGAAGCCCTCGGGGACAATTTTGAGATGCATACTGCCTTTTCAAGGGATGGCCCAAAGAAGGTATATGTGCAACACAAGATCGAGGAACATGGCGAAGAAGTCAACAGGCTTCTTGAGCAAAAGGCTTACTTCTATGTATGCGGTGACGCCGCATATATGGCTCGTGAGGTCAATACTCTACTCGGCAAGATTATCTCCAAATATAGGAACGTATCAGAGACAAAGGGCGAGGAGATTGTGAAAGCTATGAGAGCATCAAACCAATATCAGGAAGACGTTTGGTCATAACCGTTGTGGTAGCGTATTTTTCAGCATTTCAAGGTTAGATGGGGCTGGATATGGCGTTGGCTTAATTGACATGAGAGACATAGACGATCCAAGCTGTTTGTTGATTACTTTCCAAACAGCTGCGAGGCACCACTTTGATATCTCCCCTCCGATTGCAAGTGAATACTGTAGCAATCAATGAATTCGATTCAATTTTCAAGCCGACCCAGAACCTTTGAAAACAAATGCAGTATTTTATATCTTAGGGTGTGTTGCCAGACTAATGTTGTGATGCCTGTAAGAGAGATTGAATTCCCACTAGCGCTGCTGCTCGATTCCAATTGGGTGGCTTGATCATGGGCAAATTCCGCTCCAATGCCCTGTTGCAACCTCACCTCTTCCTAACTTACAACGCACACTTCACTTTGTGCGAGCTCTTGTCTACACTTTTTATAGAAACAGATAATCAACAGGGTTATATTTCATCAAAGGCTAGCCATGAATACTTACGTCATCCAAGAGATCGAAATTCGCGTTTGTAGTGTGGTAAATTGGAGATCTAGTATGTAACATCATTCCATCCTTCACATACGTATGTATCCCTATATTTACGAGTCCTACTGTGGATCAGAAGCGATATACTACGCTACACTAATAATCGCGTCAGTCTCAGCATCACATTCTCCCAATATCCCGTCATCATGACCTCAGTTTCTTATGCTACGCGTGTGGACTAAACCCGAAACCCGAGTCTTTTGATGTCTAGCAACAGTGGAAAAATGAGGAGAATTTCCTTAAATTACAGCATGATGGTCTAATTGCTTTGTGGTGAAGCCCAGATTGATCCACCAGTCACTTAGATGATCAAAGAGCCTTGCCGTTCGGTTTTCCGGGCCCTTCCGAGATTGATACAAAACTGGTAGAAGCGTATCTGTCATGTGCGACGTCGGGAACGCGGGATGCAAGCGAGCGAAAGTTGAAGGCCTCTTCCTCTTTCTTTACAGCCTCGGGTAGCGATGTACCCCAGGTCCCTGGTTCGAGGGTGAACTGAGGTAACATCAGCAAAATCGCAGACCAGTATGTATGGGTCACCGGGACGTTAGAGAAGTAGTTGGAAGCAGTATGCAGCGTCTAATGCCGCACAACATGCATAATGTGAAGGAGCCAGCCAGGCATGCCCTGTAACAATTTCGCAAATTGTCCCTCCTGATGGATACCTATCTACGTGTCCTATGTTCTCACATAGAATCTAGTGATTCCCAACAAGCAGCCTGCTTCTTACTATACAGCCCAGCATGCTACCTCTTCCCAGTCTTCAATCTTGTTTCAGCAGGCGAATATATTTTAGGATAGCTGCGTAGCATCATATGCGACACGATAATCACTGTGCTTGCGCCCACGCAGCACGCGAGGAAGCGGCAGGCTCTCTATTCAGCGAAATCCGTAGCACCTCTAAACAGACGAGGCTCCATGGGGCCATTTGCAGAACGCTTGACAGGACCAATGGACGATCGTGGTTAGCAACCTCTCTCGCGCTCTCACTTGTGCTCACCGCGAGTCTCATACAGGCAACCCATCTGAAATACGATGATCCAACCAAGCACTTCTATAGTGGAGGGGCTTCTTCTGCGTGGGTCGTTTGTTTGCCCTGTTTTCCATGAGAGGAACAAATTGTAACTGGAGTGGCTGGTCAAACCTACCAGGTTCTGACGCAAGCCCTTGCTTCTGCATTACCGTTGCAGATATGGCAGACATCTCCCTCTCGCACAATAAAATGTTTGTACAGTACTTGGATTGCATGGTGACCACTGCTCGTGGAGGGCATGCGTCATTCCTCAAGGGGTGGCTGGAGCATTGAAGTGTGGGGCTATAGTTATGGCTGACTTCTGTCTAGGCTTTGATTGTCGAACACGACTAGCAGCAGCCGCGGCTCACGGTACCGTGTCAATTAGTTGTGGAAGTTACATGGCGTTGCAAATGCAGCGGCGCACTTTGCCTGTTCCAAGCTCGCGACAGACAGGCCACAGGGAGCGTTGATATTTTGTGTACCCTCACAACCATGCTACAGGCGAATCGACGTCAAATAGAAATATGCATCTCATCGGGGCAGGAGAAGCCGTTGCGGGTACCCGTAGCCAGATGTGAAAATGACAAAGCGACCAGTCGAATATTGACAATGCGTGGCCATAAGCGCACCGCGAGCGAGCGGCATCTGTTTGGAGATTGCCACAGCGACGAGTTCTCTTCTTCAGCCCTATAGCCTACTGCAAGGGCGGTGAGGCTGCATAAGTAGGCTCGCCGTTGAGAGGTGGTGCGAGCAGCTTGAAGTGGAAGCTCGAGTGCCGTCTCGTCTGTTCACGCCGAGACTGGTACACACAGCCCGTTTTGGAGAGGCATGGTGGTGCAGTGAATGCAGGCAGCCCAAGTACGCTACTGGCGTGACTACGTACTCATGCATCCAGGCTCAGATGCAGCGCTTCTGTTTGCCCATCCCTGACTGGTACATGCATGGCTGGATACATATTGACGCAGCCGGCACACGCATGATCTCGAGGATATAATAGCGATGCTTCCTCGTGGAGTACCCGCTCTGCAGATTTGTTCTCGAGTACTATATTTGACCACATCATTGCTATCCAAACAGGTCTTTCGAAACATCACATAGCAAAGGGCGACGCCGCCGCAGTCATTGCTGTCTCTGTTTCTATTGGTACTGGTAAGTTCCTTCTCATGCCTTCTGAGTCCCCCTCAGCAACTTCCGTGGCCCGCCGTTGCTCTTCACCTCCGCCAAAACACTCTCGCAATGGCTCCTGCCTCTTCTGCGGCGCCCAGACGCCCCTCCCAACACCAGCAGTCCTATTTTTCTCAACCCTTCTGTCGTCTTCTCCTCTTCTTCTCCTCACTCTTTTCTTCACCACGTCTTTCTCACCAATACGCATCAGTGGCCACATTCTTTGTAGCTTTTCGCAGGTCAGTCGACCACGCCTTTGCCACCACACATGCTTGACGGCTAACACTGCCTACCAGCTTTGGAGTCGCCGCCGGTCCCGCGAATTGCAAAAGTTTGACATTTTCGACTAGGTGAGCCATGTTGTTCCCGACCATACTTTCACTCCAAGCCTGCCCACGACCATGATCATTCCTTGCCAACCATCACCACTCACTCATCACCCACCACTTATCACCCATCACCCATCAACTCTACACTTTCTGTGCCGACCTCGGAGCCCGCATCAATAAAGACTAAATTACCCCCACAGAGCAACGTTCTTCACTGCATCTCAACGAACTCGCCCACCCTACCTTCCTTGAGCGGTGATATTCAAGCCTGCCTCCTTCCATCCCAGCACTTGCTTCAGCCTCATCTATTCCGGCCCCTTCTTCATTCAGTTGTTGTCATTTCCAACACTCACACAATGGCCACCAACTCACGTCAGAACTACGCGCCGCCCAACACCGGATACAAGGGACATAATATGCTCAACGCCTATGGCGGCGGCCAGGCTCACGGCTCAAATCAATTCCTCCCCCGAGGTCTGCCTATTTCCCCAACTGGTGAATCCAACATGCAGAGTCTGACGAACACTATGGCAGCCCTCAACATGCACAACTCTTACGGTTCCACCTCAACCTCCAAGTCTGCTGCCTCTGGCATGTCTGGCCACTCTTCGGACTACGCCAATGTCCAGCAAGCTCATGGCCAGAGCCTATGGGTCCCGAATCAGCATGTCATTGGGTCCATGTATCAGATGATACCTGGTGGTCACCATCAGCCTGGAATTACGCCCTCACCTAACATGTACAGTCACGGAGGTGCTTATGTCCCGCACACATCGTACCAATACGGCCAAGCCGTTGAAAACAGCCCTATGCCACCAGCTTGGACGGGACGTCTAGCTTCCAACGAGATGCCATCACTCATGACTCCTCGTCGCGACTCCGTCTCTTCCAATGAAAATGACATCCCCGGCACTCCGTACGGCAGTAGTGGTATGTATCGTTATGGGGGCGGCGCAACAATCATGGACCGCTCGCCGAGTGCCATCTACACAAGCAGCGCTACTCCGTCGCCATCCTCCATCGCCCATCCGTATCAACTCATGGCTCCAATGGCAAAGCAACAGGCCTTGCCTTCACTCCCACCTCATTTACTGGCTCTGGTGCATCAGGAACCCCCCATTCCGCGAGCCATCCCTGCTCCAAGCTCACCTCACAAGCCACTCGACCGCAGCCTCGAGAACAAGACTGGCGAGACCAATGTATACATCCGAGGCTTGCTCCCAGAGACAACAGATGAGATGTTGCAGGCCTGGGGTAAGCGTTTCGGCGACATCCAGAGCTCCAAGTCGATCATCGACAACAAGTCTCAGTTGTGTAAAGGGTGTGCTCATTCGTTCTCCCAATACCATGAAACTCGCTGATGCTAAATCCTAGTTTTGGATTTATCAAGTACCATAACTTTGAGGATGCTGAGGATTGTATCCGCGGCTTCCACTACCTCGGGTATGAGGTCAGCTTCGCTCGAGTAAGCCACTGCTCTTTCTCTTGCAATGGCAATGTTTAATATTGAATTTTGCAAGGAATCATTTTACTCCAAACTCAAGAAGTTCTCCGATGAAGGCAATACGAATCTTTATGTGTCGAACATACCCAAGAACTTTAACGAGCATGTATGTTTGCCCCTTATCATTGATAGTCACAATCTCTAACTCTTCAGGAACTTGCCAATATCTTTGCTCCTCACAAAGTCTGTTCAAGTAGGATTCTTCGCGACTCATCCGGTACTGGTCGTGGTGTTGGATTTGCTCGGTGAGTAAACTCTTCCTCTTGCGATATCTCGAAAATTCTAAGATCTGTAGTTTCGAGACTCGCGATATTTGCGACGAGGTTATTCGGGACTACAATAATAAAGCTGTCTCTAAACCGGGTGGCGAAGAACATCTCATCCAGATCCGGTTTTCGGATACCCATGAGCAGAAAATGCTCAAGCAGCAGACAGCAGCAGGACGTGTCTTCCGCGCCGCAGAGTACGAAGTCGGTGTTGCTCAGGCTAGGGCGCTGGGTACGCCTGATCGATATCATTCAATTTCTCCCGTATCCCAAGGTGGCTCAAATGAGTTCGAGATATACATGGCACGTAATTACCGCGCCCCGTGGGCCCCGGCAGTGCCTTCCACTCTTGGTACCGCTCGTCCGACCGTATATCAAATTACCCAACCCGGAACGATCAAGAGCGAGGATGGTGTCTCTGAGAATGGAGTCAATGCCAAGACGAATCCCACCACACCTGTCAAGGTCGAGGATCGGTCGGCTTCACCAACGCGCCACTCTAGTCGCGACGACTGAGTCAGTGCATAACGAGCTTCGAGTCACTTGCCTACGGTTATCGCTTCACTTTCATGTATGCTTCATTCTTCACGAGCTCTTCTCCATCATCCACCAGTCGCATCTTCCCGAGAGGACTTTTTTTGGCATCGGCCGATCAGCATACTATTACAGCCAAGAACGATATCTTATGTAGCACGGATGGTCCACTATCTCAGCGTCGCATATCGTGGCGCCTTGCAAGTCGTCGTCGTTTGCGCCATTTCTTCCACCCCTGGCTCAGACCTATCTGTCCAGGCTGTTGGCCGCTTCAAAAGCTTTCCTAACAGCGGCTGGCTTAATAAGCGTATCTTTTCTGACCTCCTGTCCTTCGCTCTTCTCGTCATTGCGTTTGGTCAGCTCACATCATCTTAATAGTATCTGCTAGTATCTGGGCGCGAGCGGCGGAGTGGAAAATCTTGATGGGTTATGCAGTAGTTCTTTCATCGATGGTGGGCAGATTCAATAATGGTGGGTACGGCCAGGAGTCTATGGATGGATTTGTCACAGTTTCGATAGTACATTATATGCTAGATCTTCTTCTAGATTTTATTGTGCACCTGGTTTTTGAATTTTCATGTGGGAGTTCTTTCATGTACCCCATGCTATGACAAAACATGCCGCAGCGAGGGGAGTGAAGATATGTTGATGACCAGATTGATCTATTGGCTTAGCTCAATACCGGCGTGTTTGACCACGTATAATTAGACGGCGAAGAAGCACAATCTCTCAAGAATACATTCGTGTATTAAAATAGCACACACTGTTGGGTGAATAGGTGCTACAAAAGTGGTCAATTCTATGTAATGCATGCCTCAAAACATATGGCTGTTTCAATTGGCCGCATGGTGCATATCAAACAGAAAGGGGTATCGCCAAAAAAAGGGGTGAAAAATGGAAGACAGGTGGTGCTCAAATTGCCCAACCAGCTTTCTGTTTTGCAGCTTTTGTGGATATGGAGGGCGGTGTGGTTGAATTAAAATCAGGAGGTGGATCTGTGTCTCTGATGTCAAGGATAGTCATTTGAGATGTGAGGTTTGTAGGTTCTGAAGGTGGGGGCTCGACGGTGTCAGACAAGTTAGTGTAAGGATAGGGATTGTTGGCGGTGATGGGATTTTGTCCGATATCTTCGGTTATGTCGAGAGCCGTCTCTCCCTGCTCCGCCTCTTCTTCCTCGTCATCGTGGGCAAGCACTCCCGCATCGCCATCAATACCATGCTCCTTCATGTACGTGTCCAGTTCCTTGGCCATCTTCTTACTAAAACCAGAAGCTTGGACTTCGACATCTAGCCTCTTGACAACGACTTTGATGGCATCTTTGAAGAATGGACCGGGCTCATCACTTGTGAAACCAAATCGACGGTCAAAGAAGCGCTTGATGCAGGCGACATCACGGTCAAAGTAGTATTCTGCATTGGCATGATCTATCGAGACCATCTGTGGGAAATCAATAATGGTGGGGATTAATGAAACATTGCCATCGCTTTGTTGCCTCTCCTCGACGAGAATGTTGAACTCGTTGAAGTCACCGTGAATCAGGCCATAGCGGGCGAGGCGAAGGATCTGGGCAAGCAGTTCGGCATAGAGAGTAGCTGAGTCGCCGACCTTCGAGATTTGGCGCAGAGGAAAGGCGTCGATGAGGCTCATGATGACGGTGTGTCGGTTTTGGCCGACGGGATCGGGGACGGGGAAGCCTTCTCTACGGAGGGCCTTCATGAACTCGTACTCTTTTAGGGCAGCAAGGCGAGACATGTACATCCATGACCCAGACTGGCGGTTGCGCAGGTAGTCTCGGTTCGCTTTGACGGTGCGGAAGGAGATGCGACCGAGGCGATGGATCTTGAGGACTAGTTGGCGGCCAGACTCTGATGCGCAGACGAAGATATCTGATTCCTTGCCGACGCCAATCTGGTTGCCGACGGAGAAGACGACTGAGGCCTTGGTGTGGGTGTGCAGGGCGAGATAGTCCAGGCCGCCATACGTCAGCCGGTAGCCGTCGTACTTTGCATTCTTGACTTTAGCGATGAGGCCAATTTTGGCGAGGTTGGAGATGCAGTTATGGACGTTATTGCCAGAGCGCAGGGAGGCAATCTGGGAGATGAGGGGTGTGGGCACGACTTCATGGTTCCGACTGCCCATTTCTGTCTGTCATGGGCTCTGCATCAGCGTGAGGTCCCGGCGGGTGAAAGAAGAGGGGGCGCATACTGCAGTGAGCACCCGCCAGTCGTCTGGCGTCAGGTAGCGGATGTTTTTGACGTTGAGCTTCATGCTGGCCGTGTGTGTGTGTGTGTGTGTGTTGCTGCGATATATCGCTGGGCTTTTTTGTTGGAGGGGCCGCTAAACGCGGGCGGTGGAGGCTTGGCACTGCCGGCGGACGTTGGTGTCTGTGTGTTGCCTCATCCAACAAGCCGGCCCGCTACACCTCCGCCTATCCTCGCCCATTTCCCCATTCTCTATACCGGTCCTCTGGTCTTCTCTCACTACTACCACCACCACCACCATCATCATGGCCAAGGACGACGAGAAGAAGCCCACGGCTGCTGACAAGGGCAAGGGCAAAGCCCCCGTCAACGGAGAGACAGACAAGGACGCAAAGGTTGACAAGGACGACAAGAAAGGCGCCGTTGCGACAGGTATGCCGTCCTATACTGCTGCTGCTGCTGCTGCTGCTGCTAACCCAAAGCTGCAGAAGAGCTCAGTGAGGAAGACCAGCAACTCAAAAGCGAGCTGGACATGCTCGTCGAGCGGATACTAGAAGCCGACACCAGCCTGTACAAGCCTGCGCTCAACCAGATCAAAGACTTCATCAAAACATCGACAAGCTCCATGACCGCCGTGCCCAAGCCGCTCAAGTTCCTCCGACCGCACTACGAAAACCTGGAGAAGGCATACGCATCATGGCCTGAAGGCGAAAACAAGGTCCGTCCGCGTCTGCCAACGACACGCCCAAGGGTGCTGACATTTTGCTAGCAATCTTTCGCCGACATGCTATCTGTCCTCGGAATGACCTACTCTGACGAAGAGCGCCTCGACTGCTTGAAATACCGTCTGCAAGCACCCTCGACCGATCTGGGCTCATGGGGCCACGAGTACATGCGCCATCTGGCCTTGGAGATTGGCCGCGAATTCCAAAACCGGCTGAATGAGGACAAGTCGACCGACGACATCACCGATCTCGCTTCGAATCTCGTTCCTTTCTTCCTCAAACACAATGCCGAAGCTGATGCTGTCGACATCCTCTCCGAGCTGGAGATGATTGATCAAATCGAGCAGTACATTGACGAGAATACATACGCAAGGGTGTGTTTGTACATGGTCAGGTAGCATAGCCCCATTCTACCTGTAGAACTGGTACTAATAACATCAGCAATGTTCCGCTTCTCACATACCCAGACAATGACAAGTTTCTCCGGACTGCATACCAAGTCTACCGGAAGTATAACCAATACACACAAGCGGTAGCCCTGGCGATACGGTTGAACGACCGTGATTTGATCGAGGATGCTTTCAACTCTACAAAAGATAAAGCGATAAGGAGACAGATGGCTTTCTTGATCGCGCGTCAACGCATCTGGTTTGATGTGTCGGATGACGACGATCCTGAACTTCAAGAGTGCCTTAACAATACCCGATTACCAGATCACTTCAAGGCGCTTGGCAAAGAACTCAATATTCTGGATCCAAAAACTCCCGACGATATCTACAAGACGCATCTCGAAAGCAGTAGGACAGCTGGGCTCACCAACACCGACTCGGCCAGGCATAATCTTGCTTCAGCCTTTGTCAATGCCTTTGTCAACACAGCCTATGGCAACGACAAGCTAATGCTGAGTTCAGATAGCAAGAGCAGCTGGGTGTATAAGACCAAAGACGAGGGTATGCTTTCCACCACCGCTTCTTTGGGTATGCTACTCCTTTGGGACGTCGAGACTGGTCTTGACAAAATCGACCCCTACACCAACGTTGATGATGACATTGTCAAAGCTGGAGCTATGCTTGCAACAGGTATCTTCAATTCCGGTGTTCGGATGGACTCGGATCCTGCTCTTGCCCTCCTTGGAGACGAGGACAACCTCTCGCACAAGAATCGAAACATTCGCCTTGCCTCTATCATGGGTCTTGGGCTTGCATATGCAGGTTCAAACAAGGAGGAACTACTTGAACTACTTCTACCCATTGTGAGCGACACAAGCCTCGATATGCAACTGTCAGCCATGGCTGCACTATCGCTTGGAATGATATTTGTGGGTTCGGCCAACGGTGATGTGACTGATGCTCTCATGAATACCCTCCTAGACGAAGATAGGTCAAAGCAGCTCAAAGACAAATGGACTCGTTTTATGGCCCTTGGTCTCGCTCTTCTCTTCTTCGGGCAACAAGAGGAGGTTGATGTCATTCTAGAGACCCTAAAGGCGCTCGACCACCCCGCCGCCAAGTCTGCTTCCGTTTTGACTGAAGTCTGCGCTTGGGCAGGTACTGGTGCTGTATTGAAGATTCAACAATTGCTACATATCTGCAATGAGCACATTGAAGATGAAAACGAAGAGAAGAAGGGAGATGAACTCCTTCAATCATATGCCGTCATCGGTCTCTCACTTGTTGCAATGGGTGAAGACGTCGGCCAAGATATGATCTTGCGAACTCTTGGTCATCTCATGCACTACGGCGAAGCAAATATACGAAAAGCCGTTCCTCTTGCGCTTGGTCTTATTAGTCCAAGCAACCCGCAAATGAAAGTTTACGATACGCTCTCTAGATACTCTCACGACAACGACAATGACGTCGCTATCAACGCCATTTTTGCCATGGGTCTCTGTGGTGCAGGAACTAATAACGCTCGCCTCGCGCAGCTCCTACGGCAATTAGCTAGCTACTACCATCGCGACCCCAACGCGTTGTTCATGGTCCGCATAGCTCAAGGTTTGCTGCACATGGGTAAAGGCACGCTCACCGCAAGCCCCTTCCACACCGACCGACAAGTTCTATCCCGCGTCGCCGCTGCTGGTCTGCTCACCGTCCTTGTTTCCCTCATTGATGCGAAATCCTTCATTGTCGGGGACTCTCATTACCTCTTGTACTTCCTAGCGACAGCGATGGCGCCACGCTTCCTCATTACTCTCGACGAGGAGTTGAAGCCACTCACTGTTAACGTTCGTGTCGGCCAAGCCGTTGACATTGTGGGCCAAGCCGGTCGACCAAAGACCATTACTGGGTGGCAAACACAGAGCACACCCGTGCTATTGGCACACGGCGAGAGAGCTGAGCTAGAAGATGAGAAGTACCTCGGTTTGACTAATGTGTTGGAAGGAGTAGTCATACTTCGGAAGGTTAGTGCATGGTTACACTCGTGACTTTGTGACTGAGCTAACACAACTCTACAGAACCCAGAGTGGGAAGATTGAGGCATGAAATAGGATAGCGAAGGGAAGAAAAACACACTCCAGACACAACGTCTAGACCAGCACTTTTGGCATTTTAATAAGATCACGGTCCCTGTACCCCTTGCGATTGACAGAGGCATACCGTTGTAACTATAGATGTGCAAAAGAGACGATTATGAATCAAAGCATAAATACAAGTCTTCCACTCATCCCAAGTGCTAACAGAGTGCCTAATCTTATGATTAGTGTGCATACCTCCAATTCAATCTTTTCTCGCTCGATCAGGCCCCTCCGCCTCCCTGGAACGCAAATTCACAAATACTATCCCTTATCTATTCTGCCTAGAACCACCCTACATCTACCGCACATCTACTCACCTCTTAGATATATTTGCCTTCCATACACCCTATCTGCTTAGCCTCCTAAACACAATCATCAAACCATCACTCGACTCGCTAGCCCTCTTCAACACAGCAGCGCACTTACCAATCAAAGTACAGTGCTCTCGCTGCCCCATGACATATCTGTCGTCAAACCACCCCAATTGTCATGGTGGGCCTTATATCGGTGCTATGTTCGATGTTGCTTTTGTGAAACGCCAACTCTGACGCACACTGTATTAATTTATATTGTTCTTCATCAAATACAACATGTGGCACACAAACATATGACGGTTTCACGTATAAAATATCCGGGCAATCGAGATATTGAAATAGTGAACCAATTTCCAAACTCACTATCCCCAATTAGCGGTGTCGGCGCATATTACATTTGCTAGCTTAGATGCGATGGATATAACGATTAAGTATGAGGGTGAGAAGGTGTAGTGCCGCGATTGGTAAAAGGCGGGGGTGTGGATTATGCACAGCATTTCTGAGAAGTGCTGTATGAAGAGTTGGGAAAGGCGAAGGCGAGGATAGAAGCGAGATGTGTTATCTTTCTGATTTGTAACGAGGCCGCATAGCAGTGATATGTATGTCCGATATCTCCAAACGTGTGGATGTGATGTTGGTCTATACTCCTTCTGCCGAATTAGAAAGATCTTCATATCATCATTCACTCATGTGTTAGTATATGAAGGCATTCACTAGAGCTATTCCTTGTCATAGGAAATCTATCTCCAACACGCCCACAGCTGTTGTAGATGTGTGACAACTCTACCTTATTAGGATCATGTATCATGACCCAGCTCTTGAGGCTACAGGGTAGACATTCTAGAAGTATATTTGTTGATCGTACAAAGACTCAATGCCAGGTAATCAATTGATACGTGTCTTTAGTTGATGAGTCATGGTATAGGGGTCTAAGTAGAAAATGGGAGCAAGGTGAAGGATGTAGTGAAGATGTTGAGAAACGTTACTTGAATAGGTTATTGAATTCGTCAGCTTATCCAGGTGGATATTTATTGAAATGCCGAATTCACTTCTAGCTTTTCCATCACATTTTAAGGTCCCCTGTCGGTCGTGTCAGGAACGCCAAAACACCTTGCTGATGTCGCCATTTAAACTATCCACACCAGCACTGATCCCATGAAAACAGTGTTGTCATATAGACACCAGACGTGCAATGCGTTAACAAATTTTTATGGAGCTTTAGGGCTGTGAAATAGAGTTATTGAAAGTCGTACACTGAGACCGAAAACAAAGAAAAATACCCTTTCCCCCACCCCCGCCCTCCTAAAAAGTTTGTATCGTGAAATCGTTTTGTTACGCCATCCATGCTAGCAGATATGCTGCTATTGAAGCTAGTAAGAGCAAACATTTTAGTATCCGTGGGGAGCGATACTCCGATCTCTTACAAGTTTTCTAAGTCTTCTAACTCTTTTTGCCTCCTTTCAAGTTCCTGTCGCATTGCATCCGCTTCTCGCTGCAATCTCTCCTTCCTGGCCGTTTTATCTTCTTGTGAAAAAATAGGGTTTGGTGTTAGGCCTCCACTCGTCCTTGGCAACGTCGCAAGTGATGGATCAATATAAAATTCTTCAGTTCGTGGATTTAAAATGGAGGATATAGCATTAGGTCGATGAGGAACAGGGGTAGCGGAAACTGGAAGTTGTTCTTCGCGGTCTATTGATGTAGCACTTCGGCTACGCTTTCTTGGTGACGGCGCATTTGGTTGCACGTTTGACTGTGCGTTTGACTGTGAGTCGGAAGCTGTGGGAAAGTTGCTGGGATTCGAAGCGATGGGAGTGTTAACGGCATAGTAATGCGTGAAGTCGATAGCCAGAGGTCCTTTTGGCTCTGGGGTAAATTGGTCTCGTGAATCAATGGCAGTTGGAGGATCGGGGGACGCAGAGTGCTCCAAAGCTGGGGTTTGTGAAGTACGCTGTGGAGTAGAATGATCGACTACAGACTGTGCAGTCTGGGAGACACTATCACCTGCAGGCATGATACGTTTCCGTCGTTTGATTTCTTGCTTTTTCATGGCCACAGGGCGGTGTGTGCCATGGAGTTTGTAGTACAGCCCTACATCAGAGTATTAGTCGTCGGCCCGAATCCCAAAATCAGTATCTTGCCATACCACAAGCATTACATATTATATGGCCCGCATCGTCTCTTCGCCACAGAGGCGTAATCGTGGTACCGCAGTTCTGGCAGGCTGGTATTGCGTTTGTTGGAACAGAAGTATTTGAAGGCCCTGGGTTTGCACTACCCCTTTGATCATTCGGGTTGGAGTTTGAGGCAGCTTGTGATTGTGCCAAGGCAAATTTTGCAGTTTTGGAGACGCGATTGTTGAATGCAGGGCATCCACTGCAGCCTTGTTGTCCACCAGTACCGTTGCACCTGCCTCCACCAGGGCACGTACCGGCAGCCATTTGGTCTGCAGCCACATACGTTGCAACTTTGGGGGATGCAGCTAGATTTACAGATGGAGTGCGGTCAGTTCTATCTTGAGAAGGCACAGGAGTCTGCTGCACAGGCAGGGCCGGTTGATTGCCAATGTTGCGCTTCAAATTGACTGGACGATGTTGATTCCGAGCTTTCAAGTACAGTCCGCACGCATTACAAACAGTCTCACCAGTCGGTGAGCGGCGCCAAAGCGGTGTCTGGGTTGTCTTGCAATTACTTTGTCAAATTAGCAACTGGCAGTTAAGAGCCTAGCCATGAAGAAACAGAGGCGAAAGTCAAGCAACCATCCAAGCGACTCACCTGCAAATCTGACCAGAGATGGGTGCATTGGTCCCTATGATAGTGCTGGGTGGTAGTATGGATGCTGAGGCTGCTGGTGTTGCTGGGCTCTTTAACATGGGCACAGCATCTTCTAAGGAATGATAAATTTCGGATCGTTCTTCCTCTTGGGAAGGAGATGATTGCTGTACATGTGAAGGGGTTGATGTTCTTGAAACCTGGTTGTCGTGGGCTTGGTTCAGTCGTTGGAGACTTTCGGCCATCTCCATTTCGTCTTTACTTGTCTCTCGTGACAGGTAGTGTGGATGGGTAGGAGTTGGAGCCAGTGATGTGCCCCCACTGCCAAGAGGATGCGCCATGATGCACAATCGTGTGAAGGCCAGGAACACGTGTAGCACGTACACTTGGAAATCAATGGTGCACTGCTGCCTGGAAAGACGCAATCGGATCCAGTTCGCTGTTGGTCAGCTTGAAACCAACTTAGTCTGATAATCGAGCGAAGGCTCCCGTATCCAGTGTGATGGCGCGTAACGTGAGCTGCCGTGATATGCGGGTCTCCAGGTCTTGGTATGCAGTGTTGGTCAGGTGTGGCCTCCGGAATGACAAAGGGGAGTGTTTTATGGCGGACCACCTCAGCAATGGGAATGATGAGCATGCAGACTCGGGACGCTGCCGGCCATGATTCGGTGCGATATGAATGCTGGATGGCCTTGCTGGTGCAATGCAGGCCCATGGATTGTGAGAGCGGTGAACGTGCACCGGCCAATCGTATCTTTGATATTCTAAGCATGAGGACTAGCGTGTAATGTTGAAGTCCGTCCACCATTGACCACCATAGCATCTATTCCAGCGCTGTTCAAAACAACGTCAAAATCCAGCGTAGGCTCTTTGCGATTCCCGACATTACCAATCATGTTACTCGTCACACCAGCAAGGGTAAGCTCAAGAATGATCTGCTCGCAGCGGCGAAGAAAAAGAAACTCTCTGCTCCTGCAGTTCCAGAGCCACTGGAGGCTGTCGCTCGAATGAGCTTATCCGGGGATCGTGAGCCGTCTCGCCTCAAATTACCCATTCGCACGAAAGGCTGTTGCTCAGGGTTTAGATGCCGCGTGTGCACCAATACGATCCAATCACGACGTTCGTAATCAAACTTCAACCTACTGGGGCCCGTTATATGCCCATCACCACTGAACTCTTTACTTCCCGACCGCGACTGACATAGGAAAAACACCTGGGTATTCGTTAATTTCCGAATCCATGAACTAGCGCTAGTTATGCAATACCGACCGTCTGTCTCCATCATGCACTGCGGACACTAAAGAAGCGAATCACGTGCATACTGATTGTATTATCGCTCGTTAATAGCACTACCATATCATACAACCTTTCAAACCTACTCTCGGAAGCCTTCGCGTTTGGTGGGTAACCAACACTTCCCAAATGCCGCCTAAAATCCAACTTCAACACAACAATGCCTCTCAAGCTCCCTGAGTTTGAGAAGATTATGCCAATACCAAGTATCCTGACCCATCCAACTCCTAGTTTGCACATGAACAATGCACAAAAAACACCGCCTCATTTTGATCCCCAGAGGTGTGGTATATGCATGAGGATTCAACCACCGCCATCCCCAGATGCTGCGCCTAGCCCTTAGACTTGTTCCGCACCCCAACCAGCATCGGCATCGCTGCCATTATTGTTAGCAGTCAAATAGAGCCCTCGAGTTGTTTAAACACTTACCGCATGTTTGCTGGCGGCTCAATAGATGGGATATATTCCAAAACAGCATAACCGATACCGATGATACCAACAATGGTACCCGGAATGATACGGAACCAATGCTCGCCAACGATGACTGAGCCGATAAAGATGTAGACTAAAGATATCAACATTTGCTGTGTAACATGGTTGAGTCCTCTCTTACAAATACCACGGCCTAGGAAAGAGAACATGAATGAAGCATATCGAGCAACCTGCTGAGGTATCTGGAACTCTGTATAGCCTATCAGCCATTGCTGTCACAATGCATTTGGGGCAAGTGATATGCCATTATCAACAGAGGGGACGAACCGAGCAGCGCAGTGCCTGGGCGTAAAGTCAGCTCACATTATTTGCGCAGAACAATTCCATGAAAGCTTACCGAGACCGAATATTATCAGATAAACACCCAATATGATGTGTGAACTATAAGGTTCGTTAGCACAGTCGTAAATTGACGTTTCCAATTTCTCGCGCAGGCCTGCTCCGAATAAAACAATGATTATGTTGCTTTGTCTCGAGCTACATGCTGTCACTACATCATACACAGCTGTGTTTCCTGCTGGAGGGGACATGACACATTGGGACCTTTAGCTGTAGCTGCGGCTGTGCGCAAATCGCACGCCCTGCAAACATTGCCGTGCTTTCGAGCCCACTCTTTGCGAAGATATTGAATAGCTTCAGGGATTGTAGCGGTGCACTCCCATTTGATGTGACGAGTCGAAGGGAACCGTAGCGAATCGAAGGAACTCACAAGTCGTTGAAGGGGATAAGCTTCGCAATACCACCTAGGACCATGAACACGGCAACGGCGAAGTTCACCATGCGACTAGATAACGTTAGTTTTGGTTATGCAGACCCAATGTCTCTGGTAGTCGTTTCTGCCTAGCTCTACGAAGCTTCCACGGCTCTGCACTCACAAGATATCAGAGAAGTCCATGGCGGGCTGATTAGCGAGATGTGGAAACCGCAGTTTGACGACTGGTAACCGGGCTTAGGTGAAGGATGCGGTTCGGGTGAGAGATGGGGATGACACCTATCTTTGCGATGCTGTTGAGATTGTGTCGTGTTGCGCAACACGAGTTGTTTGGCGTGCAAGGTAACCGTAGCCAAGCTTTAGCTAGGGGGAAACGTCATCCCATTCCTCATTGGTGCGTGTGGGGCTTAGGTTTCTAAGTGCCTCAACATCACTTTGCCTTCTATTGAAAGATAACTCATCGTGTGTGCATTAGGCTGGATGATAAATTTCAATTTTTCGGATGGTTTGTAATATTATACACCCTACTTAATTCATTGCAAAAGCTTTCCTCCAGTTATAGGTGTAGTTAGCTGCATGACCATCAAGGCAATTGATGACTAGACCTAATGGTCACTTACACCAACGCCACCTGCCTATCCTCCCCAATATTCACACCCCTCCCTTCGTTACTCTTCATCCTCTACGACTTGTCACCTAGCATGCCCTTAGCTTCCTTGGCCCAGACATCTGCAAACTTTGGTTTTTCTTGATATCTCATGAAATTTGCCAGCGACTGCATGCGTCTGCCTTCGGCGCCTCTTGACATCTCTTTCAATTTCTTTTAAAGCATCAACAAATTCATTGCCCTGTGAGTTATATCGAGCAACGCGCCATCCCTAGCTCTGGAAATCCTATAGCATTGCGCGGCGTTAGCAGGTCGGACAAGGAAAGACATGTTCAAGAGTTGCAAAACATTTATTACATACGGTTTAATGGCGCGGAATATAACCTAGACATTTCTGTCAAATATCTTGGAACACTTGACAAAATGAAGATGAACCATCACATGGAGGTATCTTTTGTGGGAATATCCAGTCTTCGCCTTTGGCAGATTTAAACAGGTTCGGATTCTCGGATTCCATGTTCCTAAGACGCTATCTCTGCACGTCTTCATTTCACCAGCCGAAGCCCATGTCCTTAAAGAATCTCCTCGCCCCCTGACGCCCACCAGACGTACTTGTGCACTCGTATTCACCCTAGAACACGCTTGTCTATGAGTGAAATATGGTTGCCATGGCGAGGGCATCGAGTGCTTGTGAAAACGCCATTGTTTTCAGTAAGGATTCTAGAGCTTTTATGAGTTTGTATTAAGAGGTAGTTGTAGATCAATTGTATGTGTATGTGAACTAGATGAGTATATTTGGGCAGGTCAGGCAATATGGTGCTCAGAGTGGACTCAGAACCATATCTTGATGAGCTCTTCAGATACAGCAGATGGCGTAAGAACACCGGACTCGGTTATTATACCTGATATAAGATCAGGAGGCTGAAAAGTGTCAGCGCGGACTGTAATTAGTTTAGAGTTACATACGGTGAAGTCTACAGCATCAGACGCGTTGAGTCTCGGTGTCTTTGTCTTGGTATGCATATCGGCGATTGCCTCATCGAAGGGATTCTTTTGCTCTACTTCCTTGGTCAACTGGTCATCGGTCACTTTGAAATCAAGCACCTTCTGCTCGATGGGTAGGTCGAATTGGCTCAGCGGATACAGGCGAACGAATTTGTGGCTCTCGGCGACAACGTAAAAGGGCTTGCCCTTGCTCTTGGCCAGTATGCCTATCTGGTATGTGCCCATGCGCGAAATGATACCCCCGTTCTCCACGACCCCCTCTGCACCCACAATGACCATGTCGACCTTGCCTAGTGAATATGCAACAGCGGAGTCTGGAATGGCTGCGACGGGGACGTTGTAGGCACGCAGGTCGGCGACTGTTTGATGGCCCTCTCGTGAATCGGGAGATATTGAGGGAGGGAGAACATAGACGACTTTGAAGCGGATGGTGCTCGACTCGGCTGCTCTCCTCAACAAGGCACCCACCACTCGTGAGCCGCCATTGGTGAGAACCGTCGCGCCATCGCGGATGAAGTGCTTTCCAAAGCTTGCAATCTTCTCTCTGCTCTGTTTGGCACGCTCTACGAACAGCTTACCGTTGGAGAGGAGGTGGTTTCGTATGGCTCGGAAGTCATCGTCGGGACCCAGGTTCAAGCTGGCAGGGCGATTGAGCGTGGTGATCAGGTAGCGCTGGAACAGGTCTGTGCCGGCGGAGAGGGAGATGGGATTCGCCTGTGATGCCTTGAGTGCCGCTGTATGGCGTTCGAGGAGGGCAAGCGTTTCGGCCACAGTGGATACGGAGCTCTGCGCAATAGCTTCCACGAGAGCTTCGATTGCCGCAACGGGCATGGTCAGTTCCCCGTCATCCTGAAGGATTCGGCGATATGTCGCGACAATGTCGAATTCAGGTAATGGCTTATGTTCTGCTTCTGTGCTCATATTGGCCGTCTCAACTACAGGAAACCCTGTTGGTGACCTTAGGAAAGCCTTGGAGGGGCTCGCGAAATGTGGGCTGACGGTTGAGTCATTTGCCAAGACCACAGCTCATGCACCTCTCAGAATCCACGGTTTGAGTATTGGTCAGGCTGTGAATCTTTGCATTTACGTATATATTAACAGACATCATCAGATCCAAGCTGTTTTCCCTCTTGCTTTTGTTTTTTGATAAAGCCCCTATTTGTCTTGGGCTCCAGCATAGGTAATTGGCTCCGCACGAGATGGTGGTCGGTCCGGCACAATCTTCACGGTTGGCTCTGACAATCGTTGCACCAAGTTATGTCCAAGTACATCGAGGAATGTGTCTATATTGAAACTGAAACTTTTGAAACTCTCATGCAACTTATCTAATAGCCTTGGCTGGACGTCCACTTTCACAAAATCAGTGACAAGGGGGTCCTGCTGACCACACACACACACACACACACACACACATTCTACTTGTGACGTCACTGCCTGACCTCCCAAAAATGGATGCAATAATGTCCATCCTCGAGCATAGATTGGGCTCTCATTGTGCGAGAAAGCATCTGTATATAACAATAAATGTATCTGACGAAAGCCAAACTGATCGCATGGTCATGTCAGTGTTGATACCTAGGTTTGACCAAGAACAAATCGCTGTGTGCTGTTGAAACTTCTTTGCCGATCTACCGCCTTCTGAAGCCGGCTAACCTGACTAGTGTCCGCCACAAGAGCGCCTAGGTGATTCGTGTGGTGCCAACGTGCTGGATAAGCGCGGGATGGGCTTGCTACAAATGATGGAGCCTCCTGCCCATCATAAGAGGGTCGATAGAGCCGTTTGTCTATAGTCCCAAGTCACTTCGAGGGAGCAAAAACGCTGAAAATGCAATTTCGCGAGAAAAAGCCTTACAAATTTCAGGATGAGCCTCCAAGACCACCAACTACAGTCAGCCTCCGGGACCGCATTGCACACTTCACTTGGTGAGCATCAATCCAAGGCTATTACACGTCGTAGAATATACTAATTAGCCTGGTAGGCCATGGTTCGCTGCAACAATGTCTACAGGCTCTCTCGCTGTCGTTTTGGGAAGCTCACCAAACAGATTTACTGGATTGCAAACCATTGGGAAAATCGTCTTCCTCCTGGACATTGCGCTATTTCTTATTTTCAACGGCCTCATGATAACACGCTTCATACTGGTTCCTCGGAAGTTTACAGCTTCACTTCACCATCCTGTCGAGGGACTTTTCCATGGAACTTATTGGGTCTCTATCGCTTTGATTCTGAATTGCGCCCACGTATATGGAAACGACAATACTGGGCCCTGGCTAACTAAAACCCTCGAAGTGTGTTTCTGGATCTATTGCTCCGCGGCTTTTATTGTCTCTGTTATCCAGTATTCAATGTTTTTCTTACTCGAGCGCCTGAATGTTACAGACGCCGTACCAGCATGGATTTTCCCAATATACCCTATGTTAGTCGTTGGATCATTGGCTGGGACCATCCTGCCTTCTCAACCCAATTCAGCAAGTTGGAAGATTTTTATCGCAGGAGTTCTTTTACAGGGTCTTGCCTGGTTAGTATCCTTCTTGATGTATGGCTTATACATGCAACGCCTGATGACAAGCACATTGCCATCGGCTAATGTGCGGCCCGGCATGTATGTTTCAGTAGGACCGACCGGTGAGTACACTGCCAAGTATTGTTTTCAATACACTGACAACCTGTAGGCTATACTGCTGCAGGGCTTTTCTCCCTTGCAACACAAGCTCCACGCCTGATACCCCCAAATTACTGGACCGACACTGTTGTCCCCGATGGCGAGATTGTACACATCATAGGTATCATGGCAGGTTTGTTCATGGTCCTTTTCGCCTACTGGTTCTTCTTCGTCACTACCATATCAGTTCTGGCTGGTGTGCGTAAAATGTCCTTTTCACAGAATTGGTGGGCACTCATATTCCCAAATGCTGGATTGACACTCGCAACTATCCAGGCAGGCAGCAGCCTCAGGAGTGAGGCCATTAATGGAGTTGCCACGGCCCTCACTATATTACTGTTCATTCTGTGGCTCATGACAGCAGTCTCTTGTATCCGTGCTCTTTGGCTCGGCGATGTGATGTGGCCTGGAAAGGACGAAGATAAGACTATGGAGCGACTGGCCTGGGGCTCAAGAGGCAATAGGAAGAATTCCCTGATAAGGAAAATACGTCGCCAGTCTACTTAGTACGTAAGCTCGACACCTCCCAAGCAGCCTTCATGCTACATCACCCCTTGTTCCTCAAGCGTATACCGAACCTCACATGTACTTGCTCCAGTTCGAAGGTAATATCCGCATCTAGTCTTACGAACACAATTCTGACCTAAACCTGACGGTATCTGCAACTCGATTGCAACCCATAGCTGCAACTGGAGTGTAGTCTAGAGGAGATACGCATCGAAGAAGCGGCTGGGAGGGTATACAATGACGTGTTACTTCATAGCTCAACCCCCTCGCATCTACTAGCGAGTTGGAATGGATGGGAAGATTACTTTGATAGCTATCTAGACCACTGCACGATGCCGGAACTTCATCCTAAATAGTTGTGACGTCTACACACCTCACCTTGATGGACTGGATTCGAGCGGATTGATCGCACGAGCAGAAGGTCAGACTCAATCACACATTTTACAATAGAGGCAAGTTCACTCTTGCAGTAGTGAGAGAACATTTTCAGACGGTAGTGTGTAATTATTATAATTTTCCAACACGATCTGCATAGACAAAATCACATCTATTCTTGATGCCTCTCTCATCTCGCCAAGTCGTACCCACAACCTCCCCCTGGCAATTCCCATGGCAGTCATGTCATATCCCAAGCCTCCTTCATAAAGATCATCGTTCGCCCATCCGATTCAATCATAAAATGCATATAGTTTTTCCTCCCTCATCCTCGCTCTATGACTGGCATTGCGGTTGTCGCGGCCTAGATGTAGTTGCCTACCATTCGAAGATGATAATATCAACGAAAGGGATTTACACTAGATTCTCCAACTCGATCTGTTTGAGGAAGCGCTTTGATCTGGCTAGATTTCTCGGGGCCGAGATACTCTAGAGAAGTGATTGGATTGGACGAATGTTTCATCATCACTGACCAAATTCCGTGTCAGAGCTAGATGGTCGGCTCATCACTCGCTTTGCTCGATGCTGGTGACACTTGGTGATGGGGAAGAGTCACGAGCGTATGTCGTGGTTGAGGTAGTGATTGTGGCTTGAGGTGATGAGACGGCGATGTGGCCTTCAGCTTCAACATCATCAATAGGGATGCGTAGCATTTGGCGACCAACCAAGTTGGGGATGTAGACATATTGAGTGGCTGATGAGGGCATTGTGATATGTGATATGTGATGGGTTGTTGTGTGTTGTTGGCTGCTGTGATGCTTTGATTGGGTGTTGCGCTGTGTATAGTAGGTAAGATAACCCCTAATGATGATCGAAGATAACGGCTTTGGAATTCGATATCGTGATGTTTGCTGAGATTATTCAAGGCTCTAAGTGGGGAATGCCCCTAGCTATATACTCGCACAATCTCACCTTGGCAGAAATATCACGTCCTAAACGCTCACCCCAGCTCCACTAGGTGCCTACGGCCCAAACCCTATCCCCGACACGACAAGCATCGTACAAGCCTCGCGCCCACCCAATCACCGCAGGTAGCGGGCAGCCATCCTATCTCCGCTAGACACCCAAAGCGCTGATTCGGTCCACAACTGGGTCAGACCTGCACCAACGCATGGCGAGCTCAGCGCACGGCGTACATTTCGTACCAGTGCCATGCTATTCGATGGTGCATAGAGCGAATCGTATCAGCTCCCGCACCGCTAGCCTCCTCTCCTCTCCGCCAGCCAAGGGTGCGAAGACCAAGCAGAGCTCGGTTCTCAGGCCAAGGGGGGCATTAGTGTATTGCCAGCGGAGTCTAGACTGTAAAGTCGTTATCGTTAGTGCCATAAGTTGCAAGGATGACGCATGGTGTTGAGGCCAGCATCACGAGGTGAGTGGTTGACTGGACAGAAGGTTTGGAGCTCGGAGGGTTCGGCGTTTAGGCAGGGCCGTATCCCATGTCTACCCGTTCGCTTTTAAGATTTGGCCGTGGACTGCTCGAGTGCTTTCAAAGCTGACGTTGGAGCAGTCGGGCTTCAACATACTCCGACTGAGTCAAATCCATGTCTATGCACTCTGGACATTAGTTAATACGCACGAATAGTTACGGATGATTCCGATGATCAATTCGGGGGTGGGGGTACAGCAGAATCATTGCACGCTCACCATGACGGAGGTGGGGATTGTGCATGCCTTGCAGGTGGGCACTTTCTCGGCGCACACAGAAATTCCCTTGTCGGAAGAATACGACCGAAGATTCGATGCGATTCTGCCTGTATGCGGGCAGTTTAGCTGGTTTTGGAACGTGTTTCCTGAGCGCTGGATCTGGTAGGTTGGCAGGCGACACAGGTGCAGCGAAGTATGTATGCGTTGGTATTCAGAAACATACAATCTGCACCTAAGACTTGTGGATATCGTCTTCACATCATTCAGGGTTTCACAACATGATTGAATTTAGCCACCATGGTTGCTATTACGTGTTGAGGCGGAAAACCTTGGAGACCAAGCACTCCGCTCGCCAAAATATATCGCCTAGACGTCATGTGATGGGCCTACCAAGATTTCACCAAGAATGCCAATGTACCCCAGAAAACCCTAGATAATCCGTTGGGCTAGAAATACAATAGGTTTACCAAATATTGCAGCCTGTCTTGACACTTCACCATTTGGCTCTAGTCAGCTTGCTTTGACGCCGTGATTTGGTGTCTCTCACCCGTGGAGCGGGTATAGCTATCACCCTCTCTTCCACTGTCTTTGTATCATGTCAAACTGGGTGCCTCGCGGCGTCTTTGCACTACCCAGTGGCTGACCACTGCAGCCTTCAACATCCAAGATAGCTCACTGCCAACACGATCCCCGAAGGTTCAGAAACTATCATTGGAGACGGGAAAATCCAGGACAACGTCTCCCGCAGTTGCAGTGTTCCAAGTGTCATGGATTCTGTCAGTCAGAAATGGCCAAGTGTAAAATGATGCAAATGATATTGGTGTAATGCTGATAGTACCACTCCACCCCCACGTTTGTCTGACCGATGTTTTTGGACTACCCGCATAGTTCTACGCGACTGCGCTGTTGTCACTTGGCTTTGATTGGGTAAGTCATGGTTAAAGTTCACAAGGTGCTGAAGAGATGGATGAATTTGTAGCTCTCCAGTGTTGGTTGTGATGTTGACTTTGGTGAAGGCAGAGCAGTTTGCGAGCACGTGGGTATTGCAGTGATAAGAGTGGTTGATAGTGGAGGTGAAGGCCCAGCAAGAGAGTCGAGCTTGAGTACATGCACGTGCACGTAGTCGGCGGAAATAGGCGGAGATAGCGAAAACAAAGTGTCACGTGAGGATCTTGATCAAGCCAGGTAGGTACCCACCTACCTAGGCATTCGCTCTGTAGTGATGAAACTAGGCCGCAACATATTTAGGGGCTAGTAGCCGTTGCGCATGTTTTTTGTGTTGATAAAATATGGCGAATAGACAGTTGATCAGTTGACACACCAAGCGAACCAGTATTGGCTGGGTGTGCTGCTAAGGCGGCCCAGCAAGCATGCGCGGCGTGAGGACGGCATGATGAAGGGTGATGATACAGAGAGTGAAGGCTATCGGAGTGGTTGGTGAGCGGTGACGCGAACAAGTGGATCTAGGGGCTGGGCTGCGACAATGGAACGACTGCGGGAGGCAGCTGGGAAGGGCTGGGCAATACAACAAGCTCAGCTAGCGGCGTCAAATCGGGCCAGTCAGGAGCTAAATCAATCAGCAGAAACGGCGCGTGAGGCTGAATGCATAACCCGGGTGGCTTGGGTGGTTCTGAGTCTTGAAACAGGCATGGGCAGGTCGGATTTGGAGACGAGGAATTGGAGAATTGAAGAACGAGACGGCGGGTAGTACGACGAGGAGGCTGAGCCGAAGCATTCGATAGAGGGCAATCAATTGGTCCTCAAGTGGGAGCGGGTGCATGGGCAGCACTATCGAGGCCAATACTGGTATGCCCAATATAGATTGACTGGTTTCGGACGAGGCCCGCGCAGATCCGAGGCGCCACCTGCTGCCATTCTCGGACGAAGCTCACCATCGACGCGTGTCCAGGGCAGCACACGGCGACAACTAGACGTGTCTAGATGGACAGATGGATGGCCAACAGGCAGACGAAAAGTGGGTGAATGAGTGGTCGCTGGGAGGGCGTAGTGGTAGCGGCCGCGGCAGTGTGGTGATGTCAGTGGAGCCGCCAGGAGCCGCGCACCCGCCGCCCAAAGGAGAGTGACGCACGCATGCGCAGATTTCTTGTTGACTCTGCCTTGACTTTTGATAGCCCTGCCCTGCATGCGCATCATCATCACCTTCCGTCCCCAGCCATCCTCCCACCCTCCCCATCCTCCTGTTTCTTTGTTTCCTTGTCCTCTCCTGTTCTTGTCTTCCTTATCCATCGTCGCCATCCCTCTCGCTCAACCCATTCGCGCTTTGTCTTGTTTTGTCTGTCCGTCCGTGTCCGTCGCTACATAGCTTTCACCATACCCTCGCTCCGCCTCAGGACGGCTGACACCTTCTTCACCACCACCACACCACTACCACCATGTCACCCTCGCTGCCCCCCGGCTGCACCATCGCAGCTGCTCTGCTCTACCTGCCCGTCGCACTTGCCCAAGGATCCCTATCACTTGCCCTAGGACCCAACCCCCCGGCTGGCTCGTCTGACTACATTAACCCATCATTTGCTGGCTTTGGCATTGAGCCCTCTAACCTCTTTTCCTTTACTGGCGGCGACAATGTCAACCAATTCTCCGTCCAGCTGCTTCAAAACCTGGCCGACTATTCGGGCGCGCCTCCCCACATCCGCCTAGGTGGAAACACGCAAGACTACATGGTCTGGAACAACACCAAGTCCGAGTTCCGATGGTCCCCCAACAAGAATTCCAAGGCCCAGGGCGCCATTGCTGCTGACTCTATGATCATCGGGCCCAGCTATTTCCGGGCACTCGACCGCTTCCCAAAGGACAGCCCCATCACCTTCGGCTTGAATATGGCCTACATGGACGCTGACTGGGCCGATCGCATCGCCGCTCTGGCTAAAGGAGCTGTCGACAACATCAAGAACACTAAGCTGTACTCGTTTGAGGTCGGCAATGAGCCGGATCTGTGGCTTGAGAACTCGTTCCGAACAGGCGCCTGGTCAGGCAAGGCATACACCGACCAATTCCTTGATCGATGCGAGCAAGTATGCGAACGTGTTCTAAAACCCGCCAAACTACCATGCGCTTTCTTTGAGCCGCCTGCCACTGCCTCGACCATTGGTACAACCTTCGAGATTTCCCAGCTTGTCGACGACGGTATCATGGTTGGAAGAAATGGCGACAACTTTATGACAGCCTGGAACCAACACGACTATTTTTACTGTACGCCCCTCTACATTCGTATGCTCAAATCGCTTCTCTAACTAACCCTTCTTAGTCATCGGAGTCACCAAGACCCCCCTCACTCTCAGCGATCTCATGGACATGGATCAGACTAACACCCAGTTCCTCTACTGGGAAAAGCAGGTTAAGATTGCCCTCAAAACCGGACTGCCTTATGTCCTCCGAGAGATGAGCTCTGTTGGTCCCATTGGTATGCCAGGTGTCAGCGATACCTTTGGTGCTTCATTATGGACCCTCAACTTCTTCCTATACGCTGCATCCATTGGTATTTCATCAGTGCAAATGCACATGACCGACAACTCTAACGCCTCCGCGTGGCAGCCTATTCCCATGTATGGCCGCGATACCTCCTTCGTGCGACCCCAGTACTATGCTCATGCTGCTGTGGCCCAGCTCATCGGTAACGGCAATGGAACTACGCAAATTTCCTCGCTCAAGACCACCAACGTTGGATCCGGCTACAGCGGCCGCATCCGCGTCTACACCGCTTATGCTAAAGATCAACTCCAGGCTGTTGTCATGATCAACTCGAAGCCAGCTAATAGCTCCGTTGATAATAAGGCCAGCTATTCTTTCAATCTTAACCTCGGTTCCGGAAACGCAAACAAAGACGTCTACCTCTCATACCTCACAGCACCTGGCTCAGAATCACAGTCTGAAGTTACCTGGAACGGCATGAGCTATGACGATATCACTGGTAGCTCCAGTATTGTCGACAACAGCGACAACAAATTCACAACAGACGGCTCGGGTCGGCTCACCGTCCAAGTTCGTGACTCACAGGCGATCATTGCAAATATCGGATCCAAACTCGGCGTTAACCTCGTATTGAAGCCAGATCCAACTCAAAGCAAGAAGAGTAGCAGTGCTTCTTCCATCATCCATGGATCGCACAGCGCCATTTCTATTGCAGTAGTGACCATCATCCTAGCGCTAGGGATGTCTATGAGCCCATAGTGGTTCCATTTCCTTTCTTACCACATTGCATGACTTGTACATACGCGGCGTTCGGGCATAGCATAAGCATATGACGGCGTTCTTGGTCTGAATCATTTTATCAGCATCAGCATACAAGTGTGTCCTATAACATGCTCTTGTATAATTGGTATTCAGGACGGAAGTATTGGACACTCATGATATGATTCTTTTTTTTATTATTATCTCGGAGTAGGACAGGAGTTTGGAGCACTATGAACCAACAGCTAGCGTTTTGCACAGGAATACCTATTTCATAGAGTAGATACTAGATGAAAGGTATTTGAGAAGGTATTTAATCCCGGGTCAATCTATTGAATATCACTGCACATATTTGTGATTCTTTTCTCATTTCTGGTGCAGGTGCGTACGAGCTCTTGATGTTATGCCCAGGGTCTCATTGTGTCGTGATGTTGATGCTAGGCATTCAGGCCGTCTGTCACTGGGGTGGAAGGGGAGGATGGAACCATTCAAGGGGCCATATCAACTCTTCCCGTGCGGGAGAGAGCACGTTCCGTAACATCGTGATCCGGAAATGAGAGTGGCGCATGCAAGTATCTAATGCGGTTAGCTGAGGCCGATATTCAACGAAACACGAGACAAGCGCAAGTTTATTGTTTCTGTGAGGTTTCATTCCGTGCATTAGTTGCTATGGCGTGGTGGGATAAAATAGTGACACAATGCACAACTTCAAAATGATGAAACTACGTACCTAGGTAAAAAGTCGGTGGAGCCAACAATCAACGCCAAAAATTCCTTCCACAATGCACACACCAACTGTGCGACGGTAACTCACCTTCAAGGTGTGCATGCCTCCATCTCCCACTTCACTTTGTTCTCCATCTTATTCTGTGCAAAATCATGTTCATACAATGCAACATGTTGACCCCCCTTGCCCTGCATCTTCAGTGCGTATCCCAACACCTCAAAAAGAGTTGGAAGCAGAACCCGGGTATGGTGATTTAAATCATTCTGAAAGGTATTCCCTCGACCCTCAGCACAAAGTCGCAATATCACGCGCTCAATGAAAGCCTCGCGCGCACCTTCGTCGTCGATAACCGCGCGTCGCTGCTCAGTCGTGTTCATTGCCCATTCTCGTACAATGGTAACGTGTAGACTAGCATGAATGGACAAAGGGGAATGTCCAGTCTCTACACGCTCGGGAAGGCCGGTTGGCGAAGTTTCAAATCGTGTTGCGATGCCGTAGACGTTGATGAGGTGCTTTGCACGAGCATCGCGGATGGCGTTGACGGTCTTAGCATTCACTTGCTCAGACTTAGTTAAGTTGCAAAAGGACTTCTTACAGTGTGTAGAGCCACAGCGCAGGACTGAGGCACCGAAGGGGTTGGCGAATGGGATGAAGCTAGAGTGCCGCGCTGCTACTTCGGGGCTGATGAGGTGTGCATCTTGCCGGGTGAAGATAGAGAGGAGGATATTCCGGTGCTCTATTGAAGGAACGGGGAGGGCGGGGTCGAGGGCTGTAGTGGCTAGAGGTTCGGTCTCTCGAAGGCGACTAAAGAAAAGTCTGCACGGTGCAGTGGCCCTTATGTTTGAAGAGAAGCCAAAACAACAGAAGTTGCACCTTGCACATGATCTCTTCTCTGTGGTCAAGATTCGTCCCACTGATGCAGGCGTTAAGCCGCTCTGTGAACGTCTCACCATCGGCTACTAGGAAGTCAGCTCCCTGGTCCTTTGGTACCCCAAAACACCATTGAAGTCTTGGTATATCACTCTAAGGTACCTTTGTTTCCACTCCTTACTTCTGTCAGCTTGGGGCGCGGCCTGTAGTTGTGTGAGGTATTTGGAAACGATGGAGTAGATAGTCTTAGCAGACTTCAATCGGCTCAACAACTCTTCATCGAATGCTCCAGTCCTGGCCCCAAGGTCTGTTAGATGGAGAAAACCAGCTGCGGGGTATGTCACGACAAAACTCGCCAGGCCATTCAACTCAAAGTCCTTCGCAGCCCAGGACAAAGCTTCTGGGTATTTGACCCACGCGCCACGAGTCCATGTATTCTGTACTAGCTGGTCGAGCATCCACTGGAAGGTTTTGCGCCGCTGCAATGCTTCATGTTCCTCATTCGCACTAAGCTCTGTCATATCTTTGACTGCTCCAGCCCAAGGTCTTGTCTTCATCAGTTCCTGCAAGATAGCCATGGACAATTGAGCGATACCTGCAGCCCCAGTTGCTAGTTTGGCTGTCAGGGCAAGGTACAGTTGTTCATTGATGTACTGCTTGTTATTGCCATCATACTGAACGGCAGGAACAATTGCTGTCAGCGGTTCTTTATAGATTGATATCCCCCCAGGTGAGAGTATTGCACACTGAAAGCAGATGTTCTGGCTCGAGATGAGGTCGAAGTTCTTGTTTGATGCGCCGGCTGCAAGAGGAAAATTGAGAGCAAAATCTGTGGTGTTGTCTTCTATCTGGTCTGGTCTCGGTTCCTTGAAACATATTGACATGACTTCGTCCTTGCTACAGCACACCAAACAAAATCTTTTGCATGCTGGCGCATCTAGGTCTAGCTTCGTCATTTCTATTGATGGGATGGACTCCACAACCTCAGCTCGTCTCGCCCGGTTGCTCTTCCGGGACAAGATTTTAGCATTAAAGCCAGCTGCTTCGATAAAAGCTAGAGTTCTAAGGGCAGCATCAACAAACTGATTACGTTTCCTCCATTTCTGTGCCTGCTCAGAATTCGCAAATTCCGCGGTTGATAATTGGAAGACATTGCGGTTACGTGCATGGGCCGTTCGCAACAATCCTTGAAGCTCTTGACGTTCTGTATCTGTTATTTGAGCACTACTCATCTTAGCAATGATAGCCCCGGCACCTGCGACATCTTCTAACTTTGGAGACATTTGTTCAATCTTCTGACGCTGCACAAAAGTTCGTAACTCAGTGATGCGGCTACGTGTCTTGTACGCCACAGCGAGTATGTCGAAGGCTTCATCGGCAAGTAGACCGAAAAGATCGTCATCGGATAAAAGACCAGCTCCAGGAAGAAGATTCAAATCCACATGGACCGGTCCACGCTGCCGATTTTCCCATTCTGTACCAAGACTCACACCCCGAGCTGGTCCTGTTCGGCACTCTGCCTTTGCGACATGAACTTCGAGCTTCTCGCAGTGAGAGAAGAAGGCAAGCTCATCTTCGAAAAGACACAGATCATCCCAGCTTTCCAGGTCTTGGGCGACAGCAGATCCACCAAGCGCTGCGAAACATCCCTTGCCAGCAATTACATATATCTTGCCAGTATACCAGTTTCTTTGAAAATGATTAGGGTATCCTGCGAGCTAGCAGAAAAGATATGCCTAGAGAGATATTGGTTGTGCTGGGGGTTTTGCCTCGAGAACCTGTGATGACGAAGACCAGCGGTACATTGAGCACATCCTGGGCGAGAGCCAGCTCTGCTAGGCGATGTGCATCTCCATCCCAGATCTCACCATCGGTCAAGAGAAACCACATGTTCGACGTTCTGATAACATTGAGTGCCGGCAAACATTTCAAAATCTCGGATGGTTGTGTTCCACCATGCTGGGAGTGCCATTTGACATGGTCAAAATTCTTCGTTAGTGTGTCGCACCGCGAACCTCACAGGGAGATTGCATCATGCTCATTCGCGTGGTTGGTTTGGAAAGCATCCACAAACGCCCGTTCTCGTCTTAGAATTGCTCCTGCTGTTGACCCTGAGTCGTCAACCGCATAATATTTGCGACTTTGCAGAAGAGGAATGTATTCGATCTTGGTGTCGTCTGACTCCACCGGGATGATCTTCCAACTTGCCATGATAACCAAATCACTACACCATTGTTAGACGATGAGGTCTCAGATAAATTTGATAGCTTTACTTACCAAACCTTCTACTTGGCAACGTTGTCTCAGGTTAAAATTCGAATCGTTGCCGTGCTTATATTTGCCACTTCAATGTTGCTTGCAAGAATGGAAAGAGAACTGACTCTGTCACGATGAAGTGGCCAAGAAATCAGATTGGGAGTGTTTACATAGCACTATCCATCTTATTTGTGCAAAGTCAATAGATGTGACTCAGCCCTCACACGAGCGCATACAGCCCTTCATGACCGGTGAAGCAAGCCCCTAGGCTTCAGCTGTGCCCTTGAACAGCCGCAAAAAAAAACACAGTCATCGCAGCGGATGTGAATCAATGGAAGATAATTATAATTCGGGCTTCGTATTGTACCATGTATCATTGTTCGTGTGTGAAGGGCAGAAGGGCTTAAAACACGAGGCTGTGCTAACTGGTAAGCATTGACGAGATGCGCTAGCTACAATGGGGTTATAGGACAGAGTCCAAAGGGGTGAAATATCTCGATTATGCGAAGCTTCAAAGAGAATAGAGAGCTTGGCACTGGAAACTTGGAGAATAAATGTTAAGATTAGAGTGGTCTTACCTACGATACTACCGTTGTAACCCCTATTACGCTTCTCATGCGCAGTAGATAGAGTGACAAGCAGGAGTGTGCTATCGACAGGTTTCACAAAGAGTGAAACCTCGGAACTGGCTGGCAAGTCAGTTGGTGTCACGTCGAATATTAACTACACCAGAATCAGAACCAAATTTCCTGTTTCTTTTGTACTTACTAAGATTAAAATATGTATCTGTCAGTTTGGAGCGGGCATCAATAGCTGAGATAATAAGGAGTAGCTAAAACGTAAGATTTTGAATTTAATGATCGTACAACCTAGATAATTGCTATTATATACATGAGTCAAATACTAATACTTAGAATCGAAATTCATGACCGAAATCGACGCCAGTACCGTCCTCTAAGTGTTCTACGTTCATGAAGTCATCAAGAGAGAATGGGTCGGTTCCGCTTGTGCCCACTCCTATGTCCAGGGCCTGCAAGTCGCTCGTAGGTGCTTGTTGATTTCCTTGCGCAATCGGCTGCGTAGGTGCGTCCAGACCATCGATGATTTGTGTACCCTTGGGTAGTGCGCCACCGAATGCATCGACACGATCTGGTCTTGAGAGGCCAATATTTCTCCCAATGCCGGTGGCATCGCCACGCGCATTCATCCAAATGCCATTTCCGCCCTCGTTTTTCTTGACGGCCTCGGTAAAAGAGTCTTCGAAAAGAAGGCTCGTTTCGTACCAGCGACCCTTGACATCAGCCATCTCCACACGTGCGGAGGTAGAGATGAGCCGCCACCATCCAAGAGTGTGGTTCATGGGTATAAGCATACGGTTTCGCCAAGCGATGTCTTCCCGCATACGGATTGGGATGTTGGCGTTTGATTCTGAAGGAGGGACCGGGGGTTTTGATGGATCTGGGGCAGGCATTGTAGAATAGCTGTAGATGTCGCCCGTCGCCCAAACCTGCGTGGCTGGCTGAATACCTGGCTGCTTCTGCCCTGGATTTCCGATGACACGCTCAACAATGTTGGTGACAACCATGAGATCAGTGCCTTCAGCTAATCGTATGCGTACAGGGTCGCCTCTCCAGATCTTCTCTGCTCCTAAATATATGCCGTTATAGACGCGTTCTTCACCAGAGGCGATTGGAGTAGTTTTTACAAGCCCAAAGAGGGTGTAAGTTGTGTCAATTGCTTTGGCTGCCATGATGGATGCATCAACATCTGCAATACCGTGACCATACTGGCCAGACAAGAGGGCACTCCAGTCCACTTGGTCATATCTCAGCTGGGAATTCTGCTTTAGGTAGGGGTAGGTACACGCCGGCGCAGACCAGGCAAGCCAGGGCTTGACATGCTCATCAGTTGTTACGATTTCTGGTGCTGCGGTGTCAAAGGGATGCGACAAGGGCTGGATCAAGTACGCCTTGCCCGTCAAGCTGTCCCTCGTCGTCCATCGTCGAACAACAAGGCCCAACCCCCAGGCAGATGTCTTTGGCCGATAGAACCAGACCACCTCGCCTGTTCTGCAGATGAAGTGGCCATAGCGGCCATCAGTGAGCTGTTCGACTCCGCGGGGCTGGGGAAGTGGAGTGGACTGCAGTACAGCGGGAGGCCGAATCTGGGGGGTGTTTTGTGTCTGGGCAAGGGGCCCGGCGGGCGCAGCCGGTTTGACGGCAGGGCTTTGGGCAGGCGGACCCGAAGCAGATCTGGGGGCTGGTGACGGGACGGTGGAGAAGGTAGAAGGGTCCATGGGCGGCTCTCGTTTGACTGCGACGAGCGCAGGCTCTGGCCTGGGCTCTGGCCTGGCGGCCGGCTTTTCGACCTGGAGCTGGACGGGCGAGCACATTTTGCAGGTGCAGTTCTGGTAGTCGCTGTTTTCGTCGGTGCATAGCCAGAGCAGATGGGGGAAGAAGTCGGCAGGGCTGCGGAAGCGTTTGCGAGGCCCCTTGGGATAGCCGTAGAGATAGGCATCCTGCCGGTCGTGGCCGCCGCCCGAGTGGTTCTTGACCGTCTTGGCCTGGCCGTCTGGCTTGGTCTTGATGTGTTCGTAGAGGCGGTAGTTTTCGGGAAAGTCCCACAGGATGGTCTGCTGCCACTTGTCCTCGTGGGCCTTGCCGGCCAACTCGCGCAGGAGCATGCCGCCCAGCTTCTTGCGCCAGTCCATGTGCTTGGGGTCTTCCTTTTCAATCAGGCGGTAGAAGTCGCACTGGCCCTGGTCGTTGGGCGTGCGGTCGAGCTGCTCCTGGGTCGGGCCGTTGCGCACCACGCGGCCCTTCTGGTTGACGACATCGTGGCCGTCCGACTTGGTGGCGAAGATGGGGTGGAAGGGTGTGAGGGGCTGCGTCATGGCGGGGGGTTGTTCTGGTAGATGGCTGCTACCGCTACGCACGACAATCATGGCAGCCCCGAGCCCGGCGTTAAGCCGCTTGTCTCCGACGCGTCGAGCGCGACTTCGTTTCGCGCCAGCTTTGTTCCACTCACTTTCACATTCGCCCTCCTCGCCCTCCTCCTCGCCCTCCCTCGCCCACCATGGCCCCGCTGCCCGTCACTCCCACCAAGCGCAAGGGACACCTCGACGACCTGCTCGCCCAGTTTGGCTCCCAGAACTCGGCCGAATCTGCCACAAAGCAACGGCGAGTCTCTCTGCGCCCGGCACCCCAGGCACCCCCAGAAACCAGCGACGACGAACTAGCCCCCTCTACGCGCAAGCCCCGCCAACACGCCATATCGCACGCCAAGAACGAAGAGCTCAAGATGGAGAAGCGCAAGAGAGAGCGCGAGACGGACGGCGGGCGCCGGCGCAGCACGCGAGACAGAAAGTCGAGAATCCTCGAATCAGACACAATGCCCTCTCCCCCACCGAAACGCAGGGCACCGCCTCCGCCAAGGCTCGACACGGCCCGCAACCGCCTTCGCGACAACATTGCACACCACTCCAAAGCCAAAGCAAACTGCTTCCTCCTCGCCAACAAGCACTACTTTCTGCCGCTCCTGCCGCAGACTAACTACATAACCAAACTGCTTGCCCATCGCGGTCCGCCCACGCAAATCGTCGACTACGAGGAACTAAGCCAGCAGCCCAAGGGCGTTACCGCTACCCTGAAACCCTACCAGCTGTCTGGCCTCTCCTTCCTCCTTCACCTCCACAACAATGGCTTTTCTGGCATTCTGGGCGACGAGATGGGCCTCGGCAAGACTCTACAGACCCTGTCCTTATTCCAGCATCTCGAGGAGCGAGACCAAAAAAACGCCTTCACCTCGGAAGAACTACGCCCTTATCTCGTTATTTGCCCACTGAGTGTTCTCAACTCATGGGTTACTGAGGCGCAAAAGTGGGTGCCCGGGCTGAAGGTACTTCGCTTTCACGGTGCACCAGGCGAGCGCCTTCGATTAAAGAGAGTTGCGCATGGAATGGAGGACCTCAATGGAAACGAAACTGTATATTCTAGGAATAAGAAAGCGTCTCGGAGCCACAAGGCTGGCTTCAGAGTTTCCGAGTCCGACATACCTACTGAGTCTTCAGCCTACAAAATTATCGTCACTACCTATGATACCTTTGCCGCCGAACAGTCGTGGTTCAAGACCGCCTTTGTCTGGCGGTATGTGGTACTTGACGAAGGCCACAAAATCAAGTCAAGCACGACTCAAATATCTTCTGCCCTCAGAAATATCAGCGCTGAGTACCGCCTCATCCTAACTGGTACCCCACTCCAGAACAATCTCAGCGAAATGTGGGCTTTGCTTGCTTGGCTGTATCCCGACGTATTCACCGAAAATACTAACCTTCTCTTCAAAGAGTCTTTTGACCTTAACAAAGGCAAGGTTAATCGACAGACTATCGACGATTCACGACATCTTCTCGAACTAATCATGCTTCGACGCATGAAAGACAGCCCTGGGGTCAATCTAGGCCTGCCGCCAAAGGAAGAGATTCTTCTCTATGTGCCTCTAACACCCATGCAACGATTCTGGTATACACGACTCCTCACCCGTGTCGATAATGCTATGCTCAATGAACTCTTTGCAAACAGTAAGGATAAGGAGAAGATAGTCATGGAGCAAGATAAACAAGATGACCAACACTTGCAACATGCTGTTGGCGAGTGGGAAGAGACGACAACTATTATGCGACAAGCTTTAGAAAAAGAGCGGCAAAGCGTCGAGATTAAGTCTGCTTGGCAAAAGTTGATGAATCTTGTTATGCAGCTCCGCAAATGCTGCTCGCATCCTTACTTACTACCCGGGGTCGCCCCAGACCCATACTACCTAGGCGACCATATTATTCGTGCTTCAGGGAAGTTCATCCTTCTAGAGAAATTGCTCAAGTATACGATCTTTGAGCAAGGCAAAAAAGTTCTTATTTTCTCTGGCTTCACCCGAACCCTAGATTATACTGAAGACTTATTATCTCTCTTGAGTAGCTATGGTCAGCGATTCAAATTTCTTCGCTTGGATGGCAGTACTGCACGAGCCAAACGCAACCTTGATATTCGCTTGTTCAACCAGGAAGCGTCAGATTATAAAGTCATGTTACTCTCTACCCGCGCAGGTGGACTAGGCATTAATCTAACCAGAGCACAAGATGTTATTTTCCTGGATGAGGACTGGAATCCACAAATTACTCTTCAAGCAGAAGCTCGTGCTCACCGAATCGGACAAACCAAAAAGGTGACCATATATAAGCTTTGCTCACAGGGCACTGTTGAAGAACAAATGATGGGGCGCATTCGGAAGAAGCTCTACCTTTCTACCAAGATTACGGAGTCGATGCAAAATATTCACAGTCACAACGAGCGAATAGTAGTAAAGGAGAGGTCTGCCGGTCGTCGGTCGCTAGCAGATGAGATGCCTCAAATGGACACTTCACAGCTGAAGACACTTATTCGTCGCGGAGCCCAAACCTTGTCGCATCCTGATATTGATGCGACTGAGATGGTGTCATGGGACCTCGATACTATGATGAAAGAGTGTCGAGATAAACCAGCTGATACAACAGGAGCTCGACACTCTCAGGCTGACGAAGACGAGGAGAAGTGGCTTTCTGTTATGGAACGCGTAGAATGTGCCGTATTTGATGGCAAGCGATATCTGCGTCAACTTGACGACAAGTCGAAGACTACAACCTCCAACATTCTTCCAGCCACCATCGCCCGTGAAGACCGCCGTAAGGGCAAGAACACTACAGTTATGGTGGATGGTTTCGCAATCAGTAAGGAGTCGATGAATTGCGGGGACTGGGAGGCTGTCCCTACCCTGGCTGGGAAAGATCCTCGACTTGCGGATGCTGTGAGAGATAAGCGCCGAGAGTTCAACCACGAACAACATTGCCTGGTCTGCTTCGACGGTTCAGACTCTGGCCACATGGTCAATTGTAAAAGCTGCCCCCGGGGTTATCATTACGACTGCCTCGAACCCGAGTACCGAGCGAAGGTAAAAGGATTTGCTGGGTTCTTCTGTTCCCAGCATGCGTGTTGCGAGTGTGGAAAAAATACAACTGATGCGGGAGGGTTGATCTTCCGGTGCCGCTGGTGCCCGCAGGGCTTCTGTGAGGATTGTCTTGAATGGAACAAGACCCAACTGATTGGGGAAAACCTACCGGAATTCGAGCTGCTTGGTGAGGAAGCTACTCATGGCGGGTTCTACATTAAATGCCCCTCATGTGTGTCATTATGTGAAGAAAGCGAGGAGCAACGCGAGTGGATTCAGGTCTGGGAAAATGGATACAAAACTCAACACGATGTTCTCTTGCAGAACCGCCGGCTCGAACGAGGTGATGAAGAAGTCGATGATACAACCTCGACTCCTGCGCTCACAGACACCTCGCTCCCAACTCCCGCTCTATGTGGCTCGCGAGTCAGCACACCGCGGTGAGCGGAATCAGTACTGCTGATTAGGGCAATAAGGAGAGTTGGCGACAACACTCAGCTGAGGATTGAAGAGAAGTTATCTGATGGCCTTGGGTAAATGGGGTAGCAACGTGAGGCTGCCTTTAGAACCAAACGTTTCGATGTAACATGAAGTGACGGGCACTTCAAGGATAGAATATGCAATGGAAGGTATGACCAGATAAGCTGTCATGCACGTTGAATCCATGACTTGTTCAATTGGAGCAGCAAAACTCTTTAAGCTTTGGTTGTGTTATCATCCGCGTCCTTTCCCTCCTCTTCTTCACAATGCATGCTCTCGGCAAACCCAATCCACTCTCTCGTGGCTCTAACGATTCCGTTGCGCTCCTCGACCTGGCCGCCATGCTCCCAGACTATGATGCTGTCAAAATGGGCGATTTGTTCTGCAATATTGACCTGTTCGTGACCATCCGCTTCATCGTCTTTCTGTGCCTCAGATTGAGCCAATGCCTTGTCTGTCACATTGATTACGGCGCCAGTGTACTTTTCTGGCAAGGGTAGGGTGGTGCCGTGGAGGTGGCGGCCACGAAAGTAGGCATGCTGTGTGTCGTTGCCGTCGGTTTGCGGGGCGAAGTATTTTTGTGTGTCGTTTATGGGGCCGTTATGGTTTATTCGGCAGGGGAGCAGGTTAGGGGTGCATTTCTGGGACTCAGCGGGGTGGACGGCCAGCATGGTGGTGATGAGAATCATTCATAGGGAGAGACGATTTCGTGGCTTCACGCGTCGACGTGTCTTAGCGTGCCTCCGCGGATGCACGTACCGAACCAATCCCACTCGCCATCGCCTGTCACGTGATCCCACGACCGTGGTCCTCAATATAATTACGACGATGTGACTGACAAACACGTATATATTGGTCTTTTTTCTCCTCACTCCTATCTACACTGATTCTTCTTTCTCGCATCGTCCGCCAGGCCCCCATGCTGAACAATGGTGGTGAAGCAACTATGCCTCACTTCATAGAGTCTCTGGCGATCTGACCCCTGCGTATGCTTATTGTCAAAAGCTTGGGAGCAACGTCTAGGATTCAAGATGCCATATAAGATGCCCAAATCGCCCTCAGGAAATTCATTTAGTCTAGAAACTAACCATTAGCTTCGGTCTCGGCTGAGGCCAGCGAGACGAAGCTCCCATTGATGATTTACAAAGGTTTAGCTCTCGCTCAAAAGATCAACAACGTCATGGCTCGCTCAAAGAGGTAAAGTATCCTCGTTGACCTGCAGCATTCACAGATACAACACGCATCCAAATGTGACGGCGCAACAAAATGCACAGTCCTCGGCTTTTGCGCATTCCGCGACCAGGCCCGGACTTTTGCTTTCGCCCATGCTATCTCGAGGTGCCCATATTCCCTTTCGAGTAGCCTTCTTGCAATCAATCGCACGTCCTACAGCTAGTTCATTGAAATTGCTCGACGATTATAAGCCACACCATACGGTCAATTCAGTCGTTGTATCCCCAATATAACCGCTGATACCGCGCTGTTGTCGTGGAACGCTCTTGTTACGTCGGCAACCGTGGAAGCCGAAACTGAGCTTTTGTTTCGCCTTCAAATACCCATCGCATCGCATCGCATCGCATCGCATCTCCAACCTCGCTCGAGCGTAACAGACGGGCAACCCACGTTTCCGCAGCAGCTCTCTACCACCTGAATAGCCAGCTACATCATGACCTTCTTTAGTCCACTGACTGGAGCTGCCACCACGGTGCTCAGCGCAATCACATCACAAACATGGGGGCCATTGGTCGCATTGTGCAAAAGTGGCGTTTACTCACAGCTTCAAGCTCTGAAGCTTGGCAAGCTTGTGATTTTTGAAGGAGGCGCGAGCAAAGCCTCTTCAGCTTTCGGCGCGGATAAGGAAGGCGTTCCAGTTGCTTTTCTAGATGTCCACAATGACAAGTTCTGGGTGCGTCTAGCACTTTTTGCAGACATGGTAGGTGGGAAGATTCATGATGATGTGGGTAGCTGGTATCACAAAGGACTAATTATCATTGTAGGGTTTTGCTGAGAGCTATATGCTCGGGGAAGTCTCTTCACCAGATCTGACAAAGTTTTTTGAGGTTGGTGCTTAATTGACTACTAATCATCATCAACTCACTATTTCAGCTATTTATCCTGAATCGCAATTACCTTTCTAACGGCTCGACTATCACATCTGCATTTTCCACAGGCTTGGCGGGTCTAGTCCGTGGGAGCAACAATCTGAAAAATGCTCGTCTCAACATCTCTGCCCATTATGACATTTCAAACGAGATGTTTGCAGCATTTCTATCGCCAGATATGACATACTCGAGTCCAATATGGTTGCCTAAATCGGATCCAAAATCGGTAAACGAGACACTACTTGAAGCACAAATGCGAAAGCTTGATCGGTTCATTAACAATACGCATATAAAAGGCAGTGATCACGTCCTTGAGATTGGCACGGGCTGGGGAAGTTTTGCTATACGCGCAGTTGAGAGAACTGGCTGTAAAGTCACATCGTTGACATTATCCATTGAGCAGAAAGAATTGGCAGAGGATCGCATACGCGAAGCGGACATGTCGGATAGTATCACTGTTCTACTTTGCGATTACCGAAGCCTTCCAGTGCCAGAAACGGGGGCCTTTGACAAGATTGTTTCCATTGAGATGCTAGAAGCAGTTGGTAAGGAGTATCTAATCACATACTTCAGGTGCATAGACAAGCTTCTGAAAAGAGAGGGGGGTATTGCATGCTTTCAGTGTATCACCATGCCTGACGCACGTTACGAGGCCTATGCAAAATCAGATGATTTCATCCGTCGCTACATTTTTCCTGGTGGACATCTCCCTGCTGTCTCGGAGCTTGTCCGCTCAATTGACACGGCTTCGGGGGGCTCACTTGTCATAGATGGCATAGAAAATATCGGGCCACATTATGCTAAAGCGCTGCGGCTGTGGAGAGAAGCCTTCCTACACAACTGGGAGGGGACAATCAAGCCACAGCTCATCAAGGAAAAGGCGGCTGATGGTATGGATGATGAAAGTGCGGAGGTATTCAAGAGGAAATGGGATTACTACTTCCGATATTCAGAGGCTGGCTTCTGTACCAAAACATTAGGCGACGTGATCGTGACGGTGGGAAGGGAAGGTGCAATCCAAATGATGGAAGACGTACCATTATAATCAAACAAGTGTATCATGTATCTCTAGACGCGCATACATAGGTACATACATGTATATATTCAATATTCAGCTCTTAGTACCACCGCTGCCGACTTCCTCGATCAGCCGCTTCATGCCTTCATCTCCCTCCTTTGCCCTCTGCTCAAAATCTCTCATATGTTCCTCAGCCCACTTGGCATCCTGCCCCGCCACTGGCAGCACGAATCCTTGCTCTGCGCCCGCTGTAATGTCCTCAAAAATAAAGACGTTGTGTAACGCCTGTGGGTCGTTGAGGCGCCCTTGTCCATCATGGTGCACGTGCTGCCCCGATAGGGCCATGAGTTGTTCGACCAAGGTGATGAGTTTCAGGGCAGACGCGGGACCACGCGGACGAAGATGGGCGTGTATGCAGTTTGTGTGGTGTGGACGACCACCAACATAGGTTAGAGAGGGAGAAGGGTGGAGCTTTGACCAAAGCTGGAACGGACGTACAAAGTCGACAGTGCAGATCGGTTATAGCGGTCGCAAGTGCCTGCTGCTGTTCCTTATCAAGGGCACACGAGTGGTAGACGTTGTAGTGCGGCACTGCGCTGGTCGTGTTGGTCGTGTTTGGAAGCGAAGATGACAAACACGATGGAACAGGCCAGAAAAACATCATCCAGTATTAAATAGGCAAGCTTTTTCCCGGACTTCTAGCGCCGAAGCCTTTCCTAGTCAATCGACCTGATCTTGCATTGCCGGCCCCATGCCCCCGTTGTTCCGCTCCCGGCTGTGGATCCTCGACTACCGCGCGGCGAACTCACATCTGGGTTGAGAACAGAGCAGGCGCCACAACGGTAGTATTGCGCGATATTCCCGCGTGCAAAGGTCCGCTGCGAACAGGTACTAGTAATACTCAACGGTTGTTAGGCCAGTGTGATTTAGGTACGTGGGACGCTGCGCATTTAGTGTAGTCCCAAGCCTGTGTAGTCTTCAGCGTTTCGGTCAACTACACACAATGCAACAAATTATCGCATCGCGATATTTGGCACTTATCAGCAAATAGTAGACTGAATTCAAGTCAGAATCTGCTTCCAGATTAATATATACCCGTTTAAAAAACTTGCTTTGTCCACTCTCCCACGTATAGATGAGTTCAACTATTGCTTCCCATAGTCAGAGTTTAGGTACCTCCTTGTCGTCCGCTGAGGGTTCTGGAAATGCTACAAAGCTTTCGTCGCCATTGAAATGCCTAGGTGACATGTGTCAGAGGAATCTAACCCAGGGTAGACTTTGCCTCTCAAAAGTGTGAAAATAATGTCCAAACGCCTAACGTTCTGGAATGACCCAGACAAAGAACAAGCAAATTAAACAAATACGCGCAACTTACCACCCTCGTTCGGCACCTCCCGATAGATAGCTCGTCTCCGAATTGAGCTCGCAGTTCCAATTTCCTGCGACGCCTTTACTGGGATCTGCGCTTCGTCGCACAAATTTCGATAAGCCAGCGGTAAAGCATTGGAAGTCATCCTCGTCTGGATCTTGCGGCATCCGACCGGTCAAGATTCTTCCAGCCGCAATTATTGTGGCGGCATGACTGCATATCAGCGCGGTCCTTGGCTGCTCAGGGTCATTATCAAGACTGGATATGATGTGGTCGAGTGCAATTCTGACTCGCTCATGCAACTCGACGATAGTTTCACCCATCGGTGCTGGTGTATGCTTGGAGACATACTCCTGATCGAGGTGGTCAAACAATGATGTCAAGATCAAGAGATTTGGTGGTGTGGGATGTTGGAAGTGTGCACGACCAAAGAATTCACTGCGCGTCCAGCATCAATGGCAATTCAGCACAAGTAGCAGGCAACTTACCTAATGCCTCGATCAATCCTGATTTTCCCCTTTGCTCTATGCTCGCCAAACAACCTGTCCGTGGTAGGCTTTAACGTCTGTAAGCATCGATAAAATGGGCTGGAGTAGATTCTCTCAATAGGTGGATCAAGATTGTACAGATATTCGGCTAGTTCCTTGCTCTGCTCAACCCCTTTCGATGTCAACGGCGGGTCTGTGGGGATGCCTGTAGGTGTTTTGACCAGTAATGAGGTGTAGGTTCCTGTCTGAGGATCGACGGCCCAGTTGGCTCGGAACTAGGGCCGCAAGCCGACTGTTAGAAAGAATGTCATTCGAGGGGAGGCTAGACATTGAAGATGATCTAATACACGCAAGTCTTTCTGTAGGCGAAGCACGAGCAAGCACGGACAGTGCAAGAGCTACTGGTGGGCCAACAGAAACGGGATGAATTCCTAGGGTGTTGTATGGTGTGGCACAGAAAGGGAGCGCGGAGTGGAACGTGGGCACGGGAAATATTGCTCGATACGTACAGCATGCCGGACAATGTAGATCACGTCTATCATGGTTGATGGTGGCCTAGGTGGACAAGGGAAGGTTTGTTTCTCAGGCCGTGTGTTCTTGCAGTTCCGAGAAAGCAAATACGATATGCTCCCGCTGTGGGGGAGCGAGGCTTGGCAACTGGGCCTCGGTTACTTTCGGAGTCATTTCATAGGCATCAATGCGGATCGCGGCGCAAGCCTCGAGATTGGTGTACCATGTGTATACAAAGCATCTACGTTAGAGGCATACTTTGCGGACTGCTTGGCTGGGGATAGTGTCATGGTTAGCGAGTGTGGGATCATGTGCTGGCCTTGCGTGGGGGGATCCCACGAACTGGTGAGCGGTTTGATCCAACATGATGCATTAGCTAGTGTCATAGTTCTTGACATGTGCAGATGCAGATGTCAGGATATCGCGCCTCTAGCACAGGGGCGAGCCATGTGGTATCCATACCTAGCCGGTTGTCGTGTTGGCTATCAGCTCTCCGTGGCTGGCTAAGGGACTGACTGTGTATACTACCTGTGTCGATAGGCAGTCATCACGGCATGCTATCCTTGCTCTCGTCATCGGAGCATAGTCGAGTGATGCTTCGCATACTGTTGGCCATGCTCCGAAACATCGCGAAGGGAGAAAAAGATACGGAGGGAATTGGGAATTGCGCGATTTGCTAGCTGCTAGTCGAATGCGGGGTTAGTCATCCGTCCACCTCTCTCCGCACTAGTAGCATTAGGTACTCGGCCCTACAGGGATGTCTACATCTACCGATGATCCATGGTCCATGGTCCACATACTCAGATACCTGCCTAGTTCGATTCTCGTGATTGCCCTGATCACCTTGCCATGTGGGCAATAATTTCAGCTGCTTGCCGTCTTGGCTGTCGCGCTCCGGGGAACTGGGATTGGCTGTGGCCGCAATCGATATCTGGGCTTGCGGCTCTTGGCCCGTCTTGGTGGGCATTGTCTTCTGCTTCACGTAATTACCACACCAACCCCTAGAATCACTAGCCAAGATATCGTCCCGTGGTGAAACGGCATAGACTTTGACTATTGAAGAATGAGCGAACTATTCAGTCACGCTAGCAGTATATCCGGCCCAGTTGTATGGAGCACCCCAGTCATCCACGCTTAGTGCATATGCAAGCCCGCCTTCTACGTTGCTGTGTCGCCGTCTGTCGGCACCATCTTCATGTGACCTGACGGCTAAAACTGCCTTGGAATCTCGTGTTCTCGTGTACCCAGCTGTCTGCGCATACTCTGCTCCAGGCAAGCCGGTCCAGCTCCACCTATTGGTCTCTATCAGAGCAACCACTAGATTCTCCGTGCCTTCTAGCTGTACCGCACGGGGGTTGATATATTAAAATTTTACACTTGAAAAGCAAGCTCGGTGCAGCGCAAAGCAAATAACATGCTCATCCTGAGTTCGACGTTGCACACTTCGACCCCACCATTGGGCGTTGGAGCAAAGAAGGCACGGGATGGATCTGCGGCCGTGCTACCCAAGCTGGTTTTGACAGCCGATGGCCCAAAATCTTTTCTAATTAGTCAAATGGAACAAGATAGGCGCCAGTCTCGATTCCGATGGTCAACACAGCACAGAAGCGTCATAAGCGACTACATCCATCCATGGGCCATGGGATACCCTGATAAGACCAAAGAGGCGTCTTGACCTGTTCAGGAGGATGTTGGTCATTGGCTACAGCGCTTGTTCAGAGGCTCAACAAATGCCTCAGCCTTGCCGCCGTTGCATTCAGTGGGCGCTCTGGCTTGAATTGCACGTGCCTGGACGCGTATTACAGGTGAGCAAATGCCGCCCTGTAGCCCCATCTATGTTGCATGGAAAATTCTGCGACTGGCTCTAACGAATACGAAGGCGCTCATATTGAGGGCGTCGTGTGCTTCCGTGGAGCACCCTAGTCATGCAGTGTGAAGGATTGCGTCGTTTTCTAGAAGCTGGCGCCCATGTTCCTCGCCATTCCCTGTTCCAACCGCCACGGTAATGGTACGGGTTGTATTGTCCAATAACAATTGTTTTCAACATTTGTCGTAGTCTCTCATGGCAGTTTCATTGGCTTCCTGCCTCACGTGTAAGCCGTGCGAACGTTGACTGGCTCACATATTCTCATGACTGTCAACCTGCTGGTCAGAAGGAATTTTTTTAGAGTTGTTCTTTAGATTTCTATACGTGACCTAATACTCACCCAGGAACCATCAATAATCAAACGAGCTGCTTTAACAATCCCACTGTCCATTGCAAACCAACACTCAGGAGTGTGTTAAACCAACTAGTTCAAAATTTCCCGTCTTGAGATACATTCAGTGTGACACCAAATGCCTCCAAGATCAAACAGGCTTCCCTGTTTCGTACCCTAGAAAAGTTTATGATGAAACCAAGCAGTATCCACGAACAGTGCTTGGTGTCCTGAGAAAACTAACTAGAAGCTAAGGCTAATTAAAGTGCATTATGGGAAAGGTATGTACACGCCGTGTGAAATGAAATCTATCAGCGAACATGCAGCTGTGCCCAACAAGGACTAGGATTGTAGGGGCTTGTAGTGTTAGTTTGAAGGCACAAAGCGTCTGGGATTGCGCAGCTCGCTCACAGGTGTGACGAGAAGGACGCTTAGGCCAAGAGGAAAAGGTACTCGGCCTTGGATGGACTGAACCTGATTATAATAGATATTTAGTTTTGAAAGATATAATAATTACAAATATAACAGAATTATACCCGTTCTGTGCCAATGCCGTTTTGTGGCACAACTTTTTCAAGTTCTTCGCTGAATATTGCTCCGCGATGAGAGAATTTCCCAAGTTTACCCAATTTCTTTTCCGTCACCCAAACGCGTAGGAGGATGAGATATCGAACAATCAAGAAGATGATGATAGCACCGACCAGTATTCCAATGATGTATGCAGCAACTATGCCTGACGAATGTGCTTGTAGATCAAGGAAATTGTAAACGTAGAATCCCTCTGTCGCGTGTGTGAGATACGCCAAGCCCAAATACAAAGCGAGAAGAATCACAACTGGAATAATATCGAGCCAAGGCAAAGGAGAAGTCCTGGGAAAGAAAATCTCAAAGAACGCGTAGAACGAGTTTAAAGCATGTTGGGAAGTGTTTGACCATAGAGAAAACGTGGATGGGAATCCACTTGGTGCAAGCAAAACCCAATATACAACTGGACTGTATCAGCTTCAGGCACAATTTTGCAATCACGCAAGGTACAGCATGCCACTTCGGCAGGATCACAGTAGCGATTAAAGATGGAGATCTACTTACTGGTTACGATGAAGGGGTAAACCACAATGGTAGAATAAAACATGCTGTGCGCGATCTGGACCGCCTTGGGCCACCGTGTCAGCAAAGAGGTTCCGGTCATCCAATAGCTGCCAGTGTGGATAGCGGCAAAAGCATAGTAAAACGCGAGACCCCAATAAGTCAAGTTGGTAAAATAAGAGAACGAGTGACGCGATGCCTCAGACATGCCATGGGTGCCATTCCAGCCAAAGATGGTGAAGAGAGTTACGAAAGCGTAGACCGACAGCAAAGCCCGGAAACAAAAGAGTAGCGCAGGAGAAAGGACCCAAGACGTCACAAATCTATGGGTAGGGTCGAATGTTGCAGAGTATGGCGCTACCAGGCGCGTGTTGATTGCCATGTTGGGGAGGGAAAATGTCGTAGCAGGCAATGATCGATGCTGAGGCCCAGCGTAGTTTATTGAAGCTTGGTGGCAATATTGCAATGCTCGCCGTGGGCGTGCGACGTGGTGTTGATGCAGCTGAAAATCCCCTTTCCCGCCCAGATTTGCGGGAGGATCACGATGTGGCAGTGCTCAAGTGGCTGTCGCGCTAATGCGCAGCTTACGGGTGACTGACTCAAACAGGTGTAACAAACATTTAGCGTACTTTTTCATCGGAGTAGCTCCAAAATTTCATCGTTATCCGAAGCCTTCCTTGACCGTCCGGAGCTGCCCGCTTCGTCTCTGGAAGCCCTAGACGACCAGGCATGACCCTCACGTCTGCTCTCACTTGCAGCATCGGACAAGGGGTATGCATCTACCTAAATTCTTTCTGTAATAGTGGCACCCACTGGTTCTTTAGTATCTACTCTAGTTCAGCTTATATCCTCCTCATTATGACCATCCGAGTAGCATTACCTCTATTGAATCTTTCAACTATCCATATCTTCTCGCTTCAGCTTCTCCAGAATAGGCATCACTATGAGTGACCTAAGAGCTTCAGTATGAACCCACACCTTGCTTAACTGGCCCCACTGACAGCTCGTAGCAAAAAGCACAGAATTTAGCTCGCATCCGCGATAACCAAAGTATGTCGAGAAGTCATGCTTCACCTTGAATGCGTTATCAAATCTAGTAGAAACCTGTACAACACCACTTTGCTGACATGTTTTTTATCAGGACGTTCACGTGCACGTCGTAAGGAGTACCTCCAAGAGCTGGAAGCCAAGCTCAGAAGCTGCGAACAAGTTGGCATCGAGACCTCTTCAGAGATCCAATTAGCAGCACGAAAGGTCCTCGACGAAAACAAAAAACTCCGTGCCCTCTTACACGATCGTGGTGTCTTAGAGTCCGATATTCTGCTGGTTTTGGGCGGTCCATCTGAGAAGTCTTATGATCAAGTTTCTGCTGCTCCTACCCTCAATGCTATGCTTGAGCGAAGAGTAACCTGCAACACACTGTCATCCACAAGTTCACCAACACCTTACATGCGAGCCGCCTCCATACCACCACATATGCCATCGGCCCCGGCAATCAATATTCCAGTGCCACGTCCAACGACACTAAGCTGCTACGACTCTCCCAGTCCTAGCTCAATTGTCTCTAGTATGGGAACACCGCCTCCGGCCACATATTCTGCTCCACTGTACACCTCATCAATGACCCCAGCGGCCGAAGTCAAATCTGAAGACATACGGTACGATTACTCGTACGGTCAATCTTGCAACACAACTTGGGCCTACCACAACGAGCACAGCATGGCTACAGAACCGACCACCTATTATAACACCTCATCATGCGTCAATGCCGCAAACATTATCAGAACGATGCGCTCGGATGTAGGCCCTGAACTAGAGGCAGACCTTGGGTGCCACCCACAAGAACAAGAATGCTACATTGACAATAACCTCGTTTTTAACATGATGGACAAGTACTCACATCAACACCATAGCATATGACTTTCATGGTAAAGAAGAGTCATATCGAGCTGGCCAAAAATTTCATCGAAGGAGACTGGCCGCCAGGAAAAAGCTAACCAGCACACGATTGGGAAAAAATTTGCCAAAGATTTTGCGGCATGGCAACCATTGCAGGCAATGCTACCAAGTCATCCTGGTTTGTGTAACATTGCATAACCTCTCGGGGATTTGCATTGCAACAAGCACTGCACGAGCTGGCAAAGGCTGAATGTTGAAGCAATCAATCGAAGACATCGGTGGATAACGTTAGGATGCACTAAATGACCGTATTATGAGCCACGCTGGCCAATCCACCTTACCTAGGTGGATCATTTTACCAACCTCAAATCCACCGATTCTGATCTGTATAACATTGTGGGATATTGGTAGACCATTTGTTTTACACCCAAGCCAGGTTAAAATAAACGACATACTATAAATGTCTCTCGAATAGATTCAAGTACCATGAATTCGATCTACATGTACTTTTCTTGATGCCTAAGCGAAATCCTTGACTAGACAGCATTTCCATTGTGTATCACCAGAAGCAAGGACAGTGAATATGGAGAGAGTGGTGAGAGTAGTGATTTCTCTTGACCTGCGATGTTTGAGCAGCTATCTATTGACACTCTCAGATTCGTCCACTTCACCTTACTAGCGCCTTGGCAGATAATGACGTCGGAGCACACTTGACTTGGATCTATTGTTGAATATCTTTATTCTCCCAACTTCCAATTACCACAACTATGACGCTAATTCGGGTCCATTTCCGTCCTTTCTTTCTCTCTTCCACCCCAAAGACCTTCTACCGTGCCTTTACCCTTCTTTTCTCAACCCAACGTTCCCACACCAATCGCATCTTTGACCCCATTCGACAACCAAACGACCTGCATAATCTCACGCTTCTTTGCGCTGCCAATAATCGCCCACTAATCACCCTGTGGAGTGCTAGATGGTGCCAAACATGTCAGGTTGTTAAGCCAATGGTACTACACATGCTTGAAGAGGAAAAGATAGGACAGCAAGAGGGTGGGCTAGGGTTTGTCGAGGTAGAGATGGACAGTACTATGATTGGAGATTTACCAGTAGTTTATAGAGTAAGTAGAGTGTGACCAAAAACCAACGATGAGAGTTAGGCTAATTAGATGGACTGATATAGGTCTCGAGTATGCCGACACTGTTAGCATTCAGTAGGCAAGAAGCACAATTTGACACTCGCTTGACTAAGCCAGATGAGATGAAGAATAAAGATCTTCTAAGGGAGTGGCTGGTGAACGAGGCAAGAAGGGGGGGCAGGGCGGGTGGAGGAGGCGGTGGAATCTTCAGTTGGTAGCCTGTTCGTGAATTGCATGGAACCTGTCTAACGCGCACGAACAGAAAAAGAAAAAGAGCAAAAAGAATGATGTTGGCGTTTGTATATGCATGAAAGTGGAAATAAGCCTTTGCGAACTCTGGATGTATACTTAAAGGACGCTGACGACATTCAAAAATCCTAACTTCAGTCATGAGCTTTGGAACCCTCACCGATAGAGTGTCTTCCCTCCAGATACGTCTGACAGGCGCTCATTGCTGGTAGTAGGAGCATCACTACACTCAACGTTTGCCCGAAGCCCCATACGTTTTCACCTGCGTTTTGTAATCCACACAACCGCCCTGGATCTTCCGGGATCGAAAATTTCTGGCCAAGGACCAATACTGCGGAAAGGATAGCTAGAATGATCTGGATCCAAAAGCGATGAGCGGGTTTAGAAAGAAGTATAGTATATTGAGGCCAATGTACGCTGGGGTTTTGTTATTGAATGCTGTTAGAACTCTATGTTTCGAATCCAGGCCGCGCCGTGTAAGGCCTGCTGTCGAACCGCTAGTTGACGTACGGCACATTATGCCGTTTTGATTTGGGTTGTATAGGATGCATATTAATGTAGTTGAGAATTCTACTAGAATCAAAAGTAGTGGCACAAGAAACGATAGTCGTTGTGCCGAAGTCCGATTTTCTGTTGTTCTATCCCTGTTTTCGATAGTTGTGATAGGTATGCATATAGCCGCGATCATCGAAGAGAGGAGGAAGATGGCGAAGAGGATTAAAAGCGTGAGCCGAATCCTTGCAATGACGATGTACTTGCGAAAGTATTTTCGTAGTGATATGAGGGCCGCAAGATGGGAGGATGAGGAAAGGGCGCAAATGTAGAGGATTAGCACAAAGTGAGCGCCCTGCACTTCAAAGGCATTCTGCCCTATGTAGACTACATTAGCCATGGAAATGGGGCATATTTGAATACAGTGATACAAACTTTGATCCATCCACTGAGCAGAACTGCGTAGCCAGTGACGAGCTGTTGATCACCTATGCCAATTATCAGCGGGTCCAGAAATAGCCGTCATGCATACTCCTTCTTCCATTCGGTATCTACAAAACGTTCTCGGATGTACTTTATGGGCGCTCTGGTTGTAAACTGGCCTTTCGAATCAAAAGACTGGTCTAAGAACATCGCAAGGACGGAGGCAGTGGTTGTCATGAAGCTCGCAACGACGAAGGAAGCTACAACCTAAGTGTGATACATTAACTCGTGCGTGTCGAAGACAGGTGTGGTATGATGGGTATGCACACCCCAAGTCCAGCAATGTCTGGCTCCGCCCCTTTGGCGCAGTCTCCATCGTAGGATGATACGCTATCAAATGTAACCCAAGGCGGAGCCATGTGTTTCCAGTCAGAATCAAGCCTTCGAAGTGAAGAACAAGCTCTGAGACTAATTCAATGTTTAGGTTGCGGTGAGGTGGTAGGATTGTGACGATATGTTGGCATTGCACTAATCCTGCGAGATTTAGGCGCAAGACGAGAATTGAGAAGGACGAGAAGATTAAGGGAGTAATAATGAAGACGATTAGTTGAATGGCTCAAAGAAGGTACGGCGGATTATCGGATCAAGCCTGCGGAGACACGTGCGTTCTCTTGGAGAAATGGGAAGGCACCGTTCCCATTAGTGTTTTATCCTACATAGATTGTGGATCCGTAGCGCAAAATCAGCACAAAAACAGCACTCAAAGATGCACAGACTTAATCAAAGGGTATCGTTTTGAAGCTAGTTGTAATCTTCATCTCTGCTTACTCTTCGCCTTGACACGAGCAGCAAGCTTCTCTATATCGTCCGCCCCATCATCATTTTGAGCTTTCTTCCACTTCTTAGATTCCCGCTCCCAACTAGGTTCTTCGTCCACTTTACTCTGTTTTCGCTTCTTACGACCTTCGTCAAGTAGGGCCTTCATAGCCGCAGTGTCCTTGAATCTTGGATTCGTAGGATCAATAGCGAACTCGTGGCTCTCATAAAGCTTTGCAAAACGCGGATCAGTTGTGTTCATCTTGAAGCTGTCTTCGACCAACAGAGCGTCCTTCTTCGCCTTCTTATCCTTCTTCTTCGCTTTTTCAGCTTTAATGATCTCATTCATGTCGAAGTGGCGCATCTTTTCACCTTCTTCACTCGCCATTAGCAGCTCAAGATTTGCCCGTTCAACAGCCGTAGCTTGAGCCTCCTGCTCTTGCTCTTCACGTTTCTTAGCTTTTTTAGATTTCTTGGACTCGGCTTTCTCGGTTTTCTCGGCTCTTTCCATCTCTTCTGGATCAGATGCGAAAAACGGGTCATTGAAGGGATCATCCTCATCCACATGAGCGGCATCGACTACAGGTCTTTCAAGTTCACCATCTCGATCTCGGCCTTCTTTTCTCGCCTTTGCTCTCTCTTTCCGTCGCGCCTTCCGTTCCTTCTCTTTTCGGACGTATTTCTCCATGGTCGTTTCATGAACTGGAATCTCTCCCTCAAACACAGAGCCTTTACTTGCATCGTTCAGTAAGCCACCTGTAAAAGTAATCTCCATATCTCCATCAGGCTTAGGGAAGTCGCGGTCTCGCTTAGTGGACGATTTGTTTTTGTGTTTTGAAGAGATACGTGAAGCATCCAAACCAAGCACAGCCCGCAATTTAGCTGCCTTGTCCGTTTTAGCGACTTCAAGCTCGTCTTCCGAGGACGAAGAATCTGAGCCAAGATAAGCCTTGAGCTCGTTCTCATCAATCTCTTTTCTGGAGAAGGCTCGTTTCTGTATCTCTTTCCTAGTGGTGTCGTCGGCATCCCAGGTCAGCTTGACTTTGGAATGCGTTAGCGCATCCGTACTGAACTCATTTGGCTTGTAACCACTAGGAAGCTTGTCACATTGGTCATGGATATCTTGGTCGAAAGCTGTGCCGTCGGGAACGAAGCGAAGGTCAAAGAAGTTTGCGCTTGTTAAATATTCGCGTCCATCAAGACTGTCATAAATAGACTTGGCAACACTCGCCGAGGAGCATGTAATGATGGCATAGTAGTACCGCAAACGGTCCAGTTGGTAGTTGCGTAAGGCCGTGGAGTCGAACTCGTCTCCAACGTAATCATATTGGAGACCTGCCTTGGATTGCACTTCATCCTCTGCTTCAGAAGCGTCTGATAAGTCGTCCAACGTAGCCTTACTGTCCTTGACCCTGTTTGCAGGTGGTGCAAATATTTCGCGTGGTGGGCCTTCCATCTCTTCTCGCTGTAAACGCTCCATTCCAAACTCACTAGGATAGATCGATACGTTCAATATCCGACCGTTGGCCGGGACGAAAGAGTTGGCCACACTCATGATATCGATGGCTCTCATGTTGTCCCAATCCATGTTTACAGCGGCCAGGCGGGCGGAGATGTCACCAGTGGGTATTATACTGTCGTCCCCGGCTAGTTTTGTTTCTTGACCGACTTCTTCATCGTCCTCATCACTAGAACTCTCGTCTGAAGAAGATTCAAGTCCGCCGTCTCTTATCGGGTCGAAGCCTTGCCTTTGTACCCTGGCTAGCTCTTTAGCAACAGCCTTATCACGTTTCTGCCCTGGATATGGCCGCAAACTATCGTCATTATCGGCATCATCCTCAACCTGGCTCTCGTCGTCATCTGCACGGTATAACCTGTCAATGGCCTTCTTGCCAGCGTCGCCGGAGATTTTGCGGCCATATTTGTCAACTGTAGCCTTATTATAGAAGTCTGGATCAGTGCGTAGCCTTGAGAAACGAGGATCTAGCTTGGTTTTGATATGCTTCTTCGACGGCAGCCGAAACTTGGGGTCATTTTGGAAGTTGGCAAAACGAGTATCGCCTGGCAGACTCTAGCATCAGCGCGCTTCTTGCGATAGGTAGGTCACACTTACCGGCTGAGATTGTCGGTTCTACCGCCTTGGCAGGTACCGTCTGGCGCTTGGGAAGAGGCATTGCTGGGTTGGCGTGCAATGAACCATTCAGTAGCGACGAGAGTAGAGTTGTGACGGACTTTTTCTGCCGCGGGCGGTAGGATATCGGCGGTAACAGAAGACAATTGGATCACATCGCGGAGGTTCAACGTCCAAGCGCCGTTCCGGGACTTAACAGCTTGATTAGGCAAGGCGCCATGCACCCTTCACAGAGGGGAAATTCATCACACGACATCATAGCAAACCTCTCCGCCATCATCTGAACCTTTGCTGTTCCTACCCGTATTCCGCCAGGCTCAATTGGCGTCAGAAACTTTTGCCTTACGACAGCAACGAGCATGGCCTACTCTAGACTCTTTAGGCAAGTCTTCTTGGTCGAGATGCTCTTCAAGTTGCTGATACCTGTATGCCTATTGCCAGTCCCCGCAATATCGCCCTCTTATCGCTTCTCTCTGTTGGTGGAGGCTATTTCATGATTAGGTCAAGGAACCTGGCCGAGCAACAGAGGGTGAGGCCTCAGGGCGACTATAGCGTCACAGTAGACAGGTCTGGTACGTCATCTCATCCGCCGCATTCACAAGGTTTATAGCTGTTCACTACATGAAATTGCACTAAAACGTATTGGTAGGAGGCGGCATTTAAGCTTGCTTTTTGGTATAGCACCACAAAAGACCTCGTCATAACAAAACCCGGCGGCCCTTTGAGTATTCATGGGATGTTCTGGACAACATAACTGGTCCAGCTCTGTGCTCTGGAATTCCGGCGTTACTGCCTTATCGATCTTGTGCCTTCTTATCATGATACGAAATGCTTCTCAAGCTTACATCATACTTTTGTCCGTGTTTTCCAGCAAAATGCTAGACTTTACAAAAGCTTCCAAACAAGGTGAGCCGTAGTTTGAGGTAGAGCAGCACGGCCACCTGTCTGGTCATTTTCAATTGTGTTTCGTTTACCACAGGTTGGATCTAATCATGCGCCCGAGAGATGTGCACTGAGTTGGCGACTGTCACTTAATCTGCCCAATATTGCAATCAAAACTTACAGAGACGCTCCCCGTCCGAGGTGTGAAGCGGTGAATGCTCTTTGTACAGCGAACAATGGTTGGATGGGGATCTTGGACTTTGGCGAGTCAGCTCAAATAGAGCGTCTTGAGCGCTTCGAATTGAGTGCCAAGTCCGTGAGCTGCAGGAGTGTTGCTGAGGATAGCTATGCGCGTCCTGTTGCTAAGAATAGCCAGCTCAGCCACCACGAGACGACAACCTAGTTAATAGCTCGCTCCAGCCACGCTATCGGTATCGCCGCTTGATCTATCTGCGCGCTTTCAAAATCATGGCACAAGTGCCGTTGGCGCGCAGCCGATGCTCATTTGCTGGTTGCAGCATGACTTTCGCGGTTCCAGCTCAAACACAATCTTTAGTTAGCTCATCTGCAGCGAAGTTGTGCCGACCAGCGTTGCACACTCGGAACGAATGCATGACGCCGCGCTTGTAATCACGTTGCTGAGCCTTACAGCCGTGCTGACTTCAAAATAGTCTTGATCCTTGTTATGTTATGGCGGAGCTGAAGTGACTTTTCACTCACTATTTCCGGTATAACAGTTGTGGCCGCCTGTCAGGTTATTTCTTTGTTGCTCATTACCTTCCATACTCGCCCCACATTCCGCTGTCGCAGTACTGTGCACAATCCATGAGTGTGACTCCACACGAACCTCGGTACGCCTCTCAAAATGCCGAGTAAAATGGGATATTACAATGTAGAGGAGTTCAACAAGCAGAAGAGACAGCAAGGGAGGGAGGTCAGAGTTCCGCCAAAAGCGAACTTTCTGGCAGCCGCAAGTCATATCAGGAGCTTGTTTGAGGGAAAGAAGCTCATGTATGGTATTATGGGAGGACTTGAGATGCTTTGCCTAGGATATCGTCGCGAGATGCCGGACCTACAAATCGCTTACGATGATCGCGATTATCATCGCATAAGGGCTAAGTTAGACTCAGATCAGCGGTATGTTTGGCAAAGTGCATCATGCTTTACTTCGACTGATGACCATAGTGTTCGATTACCAGAAGGTATGAACTCATTGTTTCCGGCTAAGATATTAATCCGCACGGGACCCGCCTACAAAAATGAAGGTTGCACGCAAGCAGCGGATATTGAGGTTGATCTTATACCGCCAGGTAAGTCTATTCTACAGTGCCCTAAGTAATGACAACTGTTGACCTAGTCAAGGCTCCCATGGAACTCCCTCGGGTGGAAGTCTTAGCAGTAACGTAGTTCTTCTAAGCTTGAAGAACGAGGGCAAATTGAAAAGTTTCAGAGGTCTGAATATGCTTCACTTGGTGAAGTCGTTGGTGCATTACTGTCGAGTCCACGACCTAGCCTGGGATCCGCGCAAGGATATTGTCTTCCTATGTCAACATTACGGCGAGGAAGTTCATTTGATTCGGCACCAAGTGGATCAAAAGACTGTTCAGCAAAATTTCTTAGGCACACCGTTCTTTTCACGTCTACTCCCTGAAGACCAGCGTCGATGCTACCAGATACTTCTGGGCACTGAGCCGCCACCAACCATGGCAATCACACCACCTCCAGCGCCACCTCAGAGCCACAAGCACTCCGTCTCCGCCTCGGATTTGATGACAAGACCACTCGTATCTTCTCATAAATCGTCCCCTTCACTCAACGTACAGAGTTCCTTGGGGTTCTTAACGCCTCCCCTTCTCACGAAGCCAAGGAGATCACTTCAAAGTTCCTCTAGTGGAGGTTACCAGCCTTTAGAGCTGGCAGACTCATCTCATGCACGATCAAGCAAGCCTACAGAATCATCTATGGGGACAAGGGATTCTCGATCAAGATATCGTCCGATCAGTACCCCCCATCCCCAAACGAATGACACCGAAACTATGAATACATTGGTGAATAACACAAAGTTGCTACCTCCACATGCAGGAACGTTAAAAAGCGGAGCCTCGAACAATATTCAATATACGCCAAATCAACAACTAGGCGCGCCATCCCATCTCCACGTAGATCACATGGTTAAGCAAAATCGACGGTCAATGCCCAATTTGAATGTTGGGTCCTCTAGATCTATGCCACCCTTCGCATTCGCCCAAACCCCTTCACTGAATGGATATGCCAATTTCCCTCAGCAGATGCAGCCGCACGTGTCTCCATCTGAGATGTCTGCTACCTCGGTGCCGATGAATCCTGGCCAACAGTACATGAAGTCGCAACTTGGATTGGGAGGCGGGTACTTGCCAGAAAAGAATGCAGCCAATAATGTACCTATCACAGAGCGGCCAGTGCCTCCTCACGCGAGACTACTGCAACAGGGGCCGCAATCTTCGAGTGTACAACTGTCGGGACAATCTAGAGCTGAAGGCCATGCGAATGTACACCATCCGGTCAATCCTGACGTAAGCATTGATGCTAGTCCACAGTCAGCCTCCACGATCAAATTGCCATCAGACCAGGATAGGGCGCAGAGGGTACAAGTACCTATAGCTCCAGTGGAACTTGATGCAGCGGACGAGCTCAGACAATATATCGCCGAATTGTCAGTTGAAAGAAGCACTCCAAGGCCGCAAATGCAGACACAATTGATACTGCCTAGTGTGTCGACAATCGACGACTCGCCAGTGAGCCCTCCAGAGTCTCACGTCAGCCCTTCTCCTTTGCATGTGCAGCATGAGGAGATATCTATCAGGCCGCTTGACCTGCGCACTCTACCAGCACTCCCAACAAGCCTAATGGTTGGCGGACTAGCACATGATAGGTCAGCCAACCATGACATGACACATGCAGCTAGGCCAAGTTTGGAAGCAGCAACAGCTCCCAAGACGAATGCTTCGCGCTACACACGCTACTATACATCACAGACGCCTCCATTGTCGGGGCCAAGCAGCACACAGACATCACCACAACCAGGGCCCAGTTCAGGATACAAAGCTTATCATCCACCACCACTACCCCTTTCACCACCAGATGCTCAGCGGGGAGCGAATGAAGGCAGGGAGCGCATGTCACGTCCAAAGAGTTCTGGCAAGTTACGAGATGAAGAGGGTACACAAGAGTATTTTAGGGGTCATGCTGGGCACAAGAGAGAGGCCAGTCATGATTCGCATACATCGAATGCAAGCCATGATAGCAGTAAACTAGCGCAAGAGTACCAGGCGGAGCTGCCCGGGTATGGAGCAGGGTATGGGTCGGGCGCAAAGTAGGCAAGGGCGAGTGGCAAGTAGATAGGGCATGGATTGGTATGGTAGGAGAATCTGGGGAGGATCTTCATTCCCATTCGGTGCCCTTGAGCCGCTGCATCAGGTACTCTACCTCGACTTCTTTAGTGAGAGGAATGACCCAGTCCTGGATGGGCAGTCAGCAGTCAGCAGTCAGCGGATGGGAGGGGTGTTGTGGGAGCACCGTACCCTGTACATGGCGACGACAGCATCGGCGTTTACTTTTGAAAAGCCTCCAGCGCCGGAATCGGGATCAGTTCCGTAAGTGTTGGCCTTGAGGCGCAGCCTGTCCAAGACCTGCTTCTCGACGGCGGCGTTTGTGATGGCGTGGTCAATGCCCTGGCGGTCCTCGGCCTTGATGAGGGCGGCAAAGCGGGCGGGCTCCTTCTGGAACTTTGCCTCTGCGACAAACTTGCCAAAGTGGATGCGGCGCGAGAGGGCCTGGATGGTGAGCACGTCGCAGGTGGCGGCCGAGCCATAGTTTTCCTGCGACTCGCCCTGGTCGCCGCCAGCCTTTTGGACGCAGGCGGCGGGCAGGATGTGGGTGATGTAGCAGTCCTTGAGCTTTGCGTTGACGTTGACGTTGTTGGGGTGCAGGATCTTGGGGTAGGCAAGGGGCTGGAGGATGGGCTCCTGCAGGACGTCGGGGAAGAAGGGGTACTCGTCGGGCGACTGGTAGCGGCGGACGAGCGAGTGCAGGCGCTCCTGTTCGCGCAGCATCCAGTCGAAGAGGCTGGGGGCGTGGGCGGTGTTTTGGGCATTGAGGGCCAGGGCGCCGGGGCGGTAGACGGTCGAGTTGAGGGGGAATTGGACGCGCTCAATGAGGTGGAAGGTGATGGTGTCTTCGAGGCGGATGAGCTGGAAGCGGATGTTGGCCAGGTCGAGCGCCTTTGCAGCGTCGGAGAGGTCGATGGCGGCGTCCATGGCGGGCAGGAGGGAGTGCCGAATGTCGAAGAGAATGGGTTGCGGCGGGCATGATGGGGGTGCAGCTGGAGCAATGGTTGACCACAGTCAGCCCGCCCGAGGCCGGAGCAGTGTGGTGGTGGTGCCAAGATGTCGAGGCGTGCCTAGCAGCAGTCTAGCCCATGACGCACGCACCGGCCTTGCGTGCATATGCACCTGGCGATATCGACTGCAGCATCTGCAATATTTCTCCATCCTCACCACGACAAATGCCCTGACATGGCCGCGTCTGCCCGCCATGGCTCCCCGTCTCGAGGCCGCTCCACCAGCCCCCGCCCGCGCTCCTCGTCCGCCGACAGCGTCGAGGGCAGCCTCATAGACGGCCTGCCGGACATCAACCTGCATGCTTTTGGCCGCAAGGTCACCGCCACCGCCGGCAGCTTGATGGGCACCGACGGCGTCACGCAGCACTACCAGAACGCGCTGGGCGAGCTGCACCGCGAGCTGCGCCGGCCCATGCTGCAGCGCTCCGTCTTCTCCTTTGCCCAGACGTCGCCCAGGGAAATTGTGCGCTCTCGCATCTCTGTGCCCGAGATCCAGCAACGCGCCCTCTCCTTCGTGCCGGACGACCTGCTGGCCAACATCCCCGAGGACAACAACCAATACTCGCTGTTCCAGGGCTTCCAGGCCACCGTCCCCGACCAGCCTGCCCCCCCGGCCCGCCACAATGCAAAGGGCCAGCGCCTCATCGGCTCCGGCCTCGAGGACGACGAGGATGCAAAGCTGCCGCCGTCCATGCAGCGCCTCAAGAAGCAGAAGCACGGCATGAGCCACCAGCTGGAGATGATGGGCGTGCGCAAGCACATGTCTGTCGCCGAGATCCACGAAATCGACAACAAAATCGCCAACCTCAACACCATGCGCAAAATGGTCCTCGACCGCCTGGCCGGCCTCGAGGTCGACGAGGTCGATCTGGAGCAGGAGCTGCTGGACGTCGACCACCAGATCGAGGACCTGCAGGAAGAGCTGGACGATGCTGCCGCCCTCGCCCCCAAGGGCGAGGACTCACGGCCCACCACCGCCGGCAGCGAGGCCGTCTCGGATACCTTCATGTCCGAGTCCATCTACCAGAAGATACCGGACGGCAAGCCCAAGCACAAGGTCCGTAAAACCGTCCGCCGCCACTCGATGCGGGTCCTGCACGAGCACCTCGAGCCAGGCTCCAAAATCAAGGAGCTGCCCGCCCATACCGACCCCATTACCGCCATGGACTTTGACGCCCCCTGGGGAACCCTCGTCACCGCTTCCCTCGATGACACCGTGCGGATCTGGGATCTCAATGCCGGGCGGTGTATAGGCATGCTTGAGGGCCATCTCTCCTCGGTACGCTGCCTGCAAATCGAGGATAGCATCGTGGCCACAGGCTCCATGGACGCCACCATCCGACTTTGGGACCTCAGCAGAGCCGAGTATGCCCCGCAGGACAACCGAGTCAACAAGCATGGCGATGAAGAGGAAGAGGATGGCCTGGCGTTTGAGAACGCCGCGGACGCCCCGCCGGCACCACCGCCGACCATCATGCGGGACTGTCCTCTATTCTCCCTCGAATCCCATGTTGACGAGGTCACTGCCCTCCACTTCCGAGGCGACACCCTGGTCTCGGGCTCCGCCGACAAGACGCTCAGGCAATGGGACTTGGTCAAGGGCCGGTGCGTGCAAACCTTGGACGTGCTCTGGGCCGCTGCGCAAGCAACTGCCACCGCGTCGAGTAGCAGTGAATGGCGTCCAACAGGCCGCGCCATGGATGCCTCTGCAGACTTTGTGGGTGCCATTCAAGTCTTCGACGCCGCCTTGGCATGTGGTACGGCAGATGGCATGGTGCGGCTGTGGGATCTGCGAAGCGGACAAGTGCACCGAAGCCTTGTTGGTCATACAGGGCCTGTGACTGCGCTCCAGTTTGACGACGTGCACCTCGTCACTGGAAGCGCAGATAGAAGTATACGGGTACGTTTTGTTCAGACATTGAAGCGAGCTAGTTCTAACACAACCTAGATATGGGATCTCCGCACAGGCTCCATTCACGATGCCTATGCCTATGACCACCCTGTCACGAGCATGATGTTTGATGCAAGACGCATTGTTTCTGCAGCGGGCGAAGACGTTGTCAAGGTCTATGACAAGACGGACGGGAGACACTGGAGTTGTGGGCCTGGCGTTGGGGTAGACGAAGACGACAATACAATGCATTCCATTGTTGAGCGTGTACGAATAAAAGACGGCTATCTAGTCGAGGGCCGCAAGGACGGTACTATAGGCATATGGTCCTGTTGAAGACTTGTACATCACTCGTGTAAAATAATGTGCAGACTCTCGTATCGAAATCACATGTTGCAGCTGAAAAGTGGCGCGTGTGGCTGGCTGATTCCTCAGCTTCGAGTGGCCATGTCAGCCCTTAGCCGTCAAAGAAGGCGGACTGCGCGTTGGCAGATAAAATGGATTGCCACTTCCATGCTTCCATTCCGAGCATTTCAGTTTTTGATGGAGCGCCAGTTTTTTTTTCCCCACTGATTACTAGGCCAGATAGAACTATACGGAAGTCGGTTGTAAGCACCTTGTTTGTGTGGGGGCAACGCTAAGTGACGATCGGAGCTTGTCTGGGATAAGCTGGGCCATGGGCAGCTGGTGACGTAAAGCTGAAGACAATAAACAACTCCCACCGATTCCGCGTACTGGTACATTCGTTGGACGACATCTCGTGTGGTTGATGAGTGTTGGTGTTGAACAGGTTAGGAGCTGCTCTTCACACTCACGCCACCATGCTTTCACGACAGGCGGCATCATTGTCGCGCACCTCTCTCGTCACACCTAGAACCTCTTTCCTGTGCAGACGCTTACCTCGAACTACACCAAGACCGTTCAGATGCGCGCCATTGGCCCTCCAATCGCCGCCATGGAGCAATGGCACATGCCTCCGCTTCCTCTCCACCAAAGCGCTCCCTGCCCCCAAGTCACGAATCCTACGATACGCATACCGCACAGCAGCCACACTCGGCACCTTTGTCGCCATCGCCGGTGGGCTCGTCGTCGCCTTCTTCGTCTACGATGCAACCACATACAGCGAAGAGCCCAGTGCGGCCGACATTCCCGTGTCAGAACTTGCGCTGAACCCAAGGAGAGGCGGGCCCAAAAACCTGCCCATTGCCGACCACTTTGTCGACGACGACGACTGCGACGACAACAGAAGTGTCAAGCACAAGCCGAAGCTGGTCATTCTCGGCACTGGATGGGGAAGCGTGGCGCTGCTCAAGCAGCTCAACCCCAAAGACTACCACGTCACCGTCATATCGCCCTCCAATACCTTCCTCTTCACCCCCATGCTGCCATCTGCCACTGTCGGTACCCTGGAGCTGCGGTCGCTGGTCGAACCTGTCAGGAAGATTGTGCGCCGAGTCCATGGCCACTTTCTAAAAGCAAAGGCCGAAGACGTCGAGTTCTCGGAGAAGCTCATCGAGTGCTCGGCAGTCGACGCCAATGGGAAGGAGCAGCGGTTTTACGTCCCATATGATAAGCTAGTGGTTGGTGTCGGCTCCGTCACCAACCCACATGGGGTTCAGGGCCTCGAGCATTGCCACTTTCTCAAAGATATCAGTGACGCCCGATTAATCCGCAATGCCGTCATCCGGAACCTTGAAAGCGCCTGTCTACCTACAACCACCGACGAGGAGCGAAGGAGACTATTGTCCTTTGTCATTTGTGGCGGTGGTCCGACCGGAGTCGAGTTCGCTGCTGAGCTCTTTGATATGCTGAACGAGGATCTATGCAAACTCTTCCCCCGGCTCCTACGCAACGAAATTTCAGTCCATGTTATCCAGTCAAGAAGCCACATCTTAAACACGTATGATGAAGCACTATCCCAGTACGCAGAAAAACGGTTTGCACATGACTCGATCGATGTCCAGACAAATTCACGGGTCAAGGAAGTTCAGGCCGACCGCATCTTGTTTTCACAGAAAGATGAAGCGGGCAAAATCGTCACCAAAGAGATTCCCATGGGCTTCTGCTTATGGTCCACCGGTGTCGCCCAAACAGATTTCTGTAAACGTCTTGCCGCCAAACTCGATGGTCAGAATAATAAACACGCTCTTGAGACTGATACGCACCTCCGCCTAAGCGGAGCACCCTTGGGAGATGTATACGCAATTGGCGATTGTGCCACAGTGCAAAACAATGTATCTGACCACATTGTCAACTTCGTGCGCACAACAGCCTGGGAAAAGGGCAAGAATCCGGAAGACCTGCACATCTCCTTCGCTGACTGGCGCTCTGTGGCCAAGCGTGTAAAGCAGCGATTTCCCCAATCCGCAAACCACCTGCGTCGCCTCGATCGCCTCTTTGAACAATACGATGTAGACAAATCCGGCACCCTCGACTTTGGTGAACTCCGTGAGCTTCTCTTCCAAATCGATAGCAAACTCACATCCCTACCAGCTACCGCTCAGCGCGCAAATCAACAGGGCCAGTACCTCGGCCGCAAATTCAACAAGATTGCACAGATGGCTCCCGGTATGACACTGAATTCCATCGACTACGGTGATCTAGACGACGCTGTGTACAAGGCGTTCGAATACCATCATCTAGGAAGCCTAGCATATGTGGGAAATGCAGCCATCTTTGACTATAATGGATACGGGCTAAGCGGTGGTTTGTTGGCAGTGTATCTGTGGAGGGGTGTCTATTTTGCGCAGAGCGTGAGTTTCAGAACGAGGGCACTTTTGGCCATGGATTGGACTAAGCGCGCCCTTTTCGGAAGAGGTATGTTGTATTCAAGACTCACTGGCCTAGGCGAAGTGCGGGTTTTGAAACAGGTTGTTGTGCTAACAAAGTCACAGATATGATGAACTTCTAGACATAGCGCATGACATAGCATGAAAGGATTGGTAGTGGCAAGCCCATTCGATCACAACACATCTCGAACCGAACCCCCTCACCTTTTCTCATTAGTGTGGTTGGATCCGTTCTTCGTAGACGATACATGAGTAGTGGGGTATATCATCAATATCTACATTCTTCTAATGCAGAGTCGGGACCGAGAAGGTACTGACAGAGGTACGACCCCTAATTGGATCATTTTCATTCATTTTATAACTATTTCTTTTTTCCTTGTACGTTCTCTCACAAATCCTCGATCTGTCTGCAATTGTGAATGTTCTAATCTTCCCATCGTTGCTATTATGTAACTCCCAACTCATCTATCATGATTTGTCTCGCCTATTTCTTCTACCTTCCTAGAGACGCGTCAAGATTCGCGCTACGTGTTTATTAGATGCGACAGCTAATGTACGCATAGTGCATTATTCTAGAAAGCTGAAATTACATGCAGAGCTTGTTGAAGACTTCAACTCCAGGCGCCCTCAAGCGCTAGCAGCCCACATAGAACTAGTCTAAATTACGAATACTAACCTTCGCAATGAATTCGATAGCTAAACCGTTCTTCTTATCTGCAACCGAAGACTACAGGCTTTCTAGATAATCCCCGCACCTCCTGTCATGCCATTACAGCACCAGTGATGCAACTAGCCTCAGTATCGTCAAGCTTTGGTCAAGCTCAAGGGTTACAGGGGTCCTGGTACCGCTTTCCGAGGTCAAAACTGTCTCAGAACCTCGTTCCCCGCCACTCCGTCCATCTTAGGAACACGAAACACCATTGTGTGGTAACATGTAACATTTGCAGTAGCACTATATCGTATTTCGCTCGCGGAGTGACCTTTGGTGGGTCATTCACATCTCCGCTAAGGGTCATAGGGAACGGTGCATAGTGGCAACTACCCCATTCGCCTACAAGATGAGCGTTTTGGAGGCTTGAACGCGGACGTGCTCTATTTCGAAGGCATTAAGCGGGAACCTGTGGTTTATGAGCTTGCCCCACTGTAATTTGATGGGTTAGCCGCGCCTGGAAACAGAGGCATAAGAAGGTATTGCTAGAGCTGCATATTAAGTTTCCGGTTATCAACCAGCATTCTCTCATCGTTTCTTTCTCTTCCATACATGTTTCTCTTGGCTTGAAGCTGCGAAATTCTATCTTTTACTTTGTTACTTTCTAGCCACAGCTGTGCTGTTATTGATCACCCACTCCCACACCACTCAAGCAACGTATACCCCATATCGACAACATGCATTTCCAATCTCTCGCTATTCTCTCTCTGGCAACTCTTTCCGTTGCCCTACCGGCATCCTTGGATCCCGTCTTGATTATTCGCCAAGCCGGAGTCCTCAAAGCCACCACATTCAATGCCATCTCTATTGCTGGTGGCACAGCTGGCAACGCTGAAGCCGAAGCTACCGCAAAATTTTCAGCATTAAATTTGAATGATCTGGCAGGCGTCTCCAAAGCTGATCTTGACTTCCTGAACACCGTCAATCAGGTAGCCAACGATGCGGAAAAGGAAGCGTTCAACCCTGCAGTCGCGACCGCTACGGGTGCTGCAGGTGAAGCAGCTCAGGTAAATTTCAGTACACCCATTCCAATTAAACACAGCTGACAGTCTAAATAGAACGGCAAGATTAAGAACAAGGTCCTCAAATTGACGGCTACTGTCCTTAAGCTTAAGGCCCAGCAAGCGCAGGGCGGGAATGTCGCTGCCCAATTACAAGAAGAGACGACGAAATTGAATAATAACATTGCAACCGATAAGAAGAATGCCGGCAAAGCCAGTACTGCTGTGCCATTCAATGCAGCGATTTCTAGCTAGGGAACGCACGAGCTGCTGCAAGCTTTGAGTCACGAACGTTTATAACACACATTCTACCTATATATTATTACATTTTACATATTAGCTGAAGTTAAGAGATTTTTGAATTCACACAGCTAGATCCTAACGTTCTTTTCGCGTGAGATGTGTTAGTAGGTTTGTCGAAGCTGCCACTAAGGTATAGTATGCATGCTGGTTTGCGATCGCTGTCAAACTCAAAACATTTGATCTAAAAGAAAACCTCTCGGACAGAAGAGATTGAAGATATTTGGAATACCCTCATTGCCACTAACTTTGCTATCATGAGAGACTTGAGAAAACTTTAAATCAAGCCAAAGACAGGGTTGAAGCCGACGGGACACCGTTCTACTCATTTGGTTGTGTAGCTTCATAAGTGGTTAGAATAAATTTTGGGAGCTGATCAGATTGAGTCGCTTCCAAGTATCATATCAGCTGCCTATGGCAAAAACGCATCTGTTTTGATCCTAGTGCAGCAGTAGGATACAAAATTAAACCAATCAAAAATCACACCACAAGACTGGTTTTTATAATGATGTGGTACAGAAGCACCGGAACTTTGAAGGATGCATCATTTGGCCGTCAGTCAGTCAAACCCCCGTGGCCCAACATACCCCATCTTCCCTGAGCCTTCAAGAGCTTTTTTTTTTTTTTTGGGGGGGGGGGGGATAAAAGTAGATAATCCCCCCATATCAAGAGCTTCCGCCACTTCCATCTTCTTCTTAGGCATCAACAGCAACAATACAGTCGAAAATTAAATCATCCGCGACAGTCCAATCATGAAGCTCATGACTTCCATAGCCGCCCTTGCCAGCACAACTCTCATGCTTATTCCTTCAGCCGCCGCCAAAAGTGGCCCCAGTCAAGGCTGCGTCAGCTGTGAATGCTACAAAGGCACCCAGAAGTGCCATACGAATGTAATGTCGCACCGGATCCCGATATGCACTGAGAAATGCTGGTAGGTTGAAGTGGACTGCGACAGGAAGAAGAAATGTAAGTTTTCTTTGCAACGCCGAGTAGTGCAATGGTGAATATTCTAATGGAGGCATGCGTAGGTTTTGACGACCCAGAGCCTCACTGCTTGTGAATACGCAAAGGGGGATAAAAGCCCATGGATGATGACGATATAATAGGTATAGGTTTGCTACAGTGAGCCAGCAAGGTCTGATTCAGCCATGGCAGTATCCTGGCGTGGTCAGGCAATGTGGCTTCAGCAAATGCGATAATATACTGATGTCATAAAAATTTGATGCTTGCATTTCGAGACTCATGTTTGGGGCCAAGCTGTTGACTGACTAGATCGACGAGAATAGGTATATCGCCTTGCGAATTATGCTCCTACTATAGCCCCCATGACGGCTTCGACCGCTATCATAATAACTCTTCCCATCTCTTCCAATTAAGGTGTAAGCGAAACCCCGGTGTGGCTATCAGAATTAGGACATGCGCGTTACCGAACTTATGCTAGGTTTGTTGAACACACTACAATGACCATCCTGCTGAATTGTCTAAGAGTTGCATATTTTTATATTAGACATCAAATTATTTATCAAACCCATATACCTTATGTTCGTTCTACCTCGATGATATTTGCAAGCAACTGACTAATTAGATGTATCGGGCTTCATCTGCAAACTGTTTCCCAGATAAATCTTACCTGGGCTTCCACGCGGTGATTAGAGGCATACGATGCTGTGAAACATGCGAAAATTTAGCATTTAAGTACAACTAGTATTATAAGCTAGAGGATGAACTGGGTGACAAGTGCCTTTTGCAGAAACATGTCTTTAATTAAAAGCGGGAGAGGTTAAAAGTAGACCGTGAAAGCACATTAATATTTTAAACCAAGTAAAAACGTGGATAAAAAGGTTGATTGAGTGTAATATGATATGATACCTTGATAATGACATTAAGAATAGAACCGCTAAATGACAACCCACAGCTAAATCCGAACGAAATGTAAATGACAATCTCACAACACATACTCCTATGTAGTCCTCTTATGTTCATCCTACTATGACCACAATCTACAGCCTGCTTTCTTCAACCCCCACTCCCCGCCCTTCCCACCTCTCAGGCCACACGAGGCCTAAAGCCTCCCAAATATGGCCCACAAACTCGATCTTCAAACCCTGCTTGACCTCATCCGGTAAGTCCCGCGCATCCTTCCTATTGGCTTCAGGCAACAAGACGCGCTCAACGCCCGCTCGCAGGGCCCCGATGAGTTTCTCTTTGATACCTCCAACAGGCAAAACACGTCCCCGCAACGATATTTCGCCAGTCATGGCGAGTGTTGGAGGAACTGATTTGCCCGAGAACAGTGACACGAGGCCAACAGTGTGTGCTAAACCAGCAGAAGGCCCGTCCTTGGGGATAGCGCCCGAGGGACAGTGGACGTGGATACTTCTGTTCTTCATAATGTCTTGATCGGCGGTTGTCGAAAGACCAAGCTCAAAAGCATGTGCTTTGACCCATGTCAATGCTACCTCCACACTTTCCTTCAGAACATCGCCTAGCTTGCCGGTAAGCTGGACGCGGCCGGTGCCGGGCATGTCAGCAATTTCAATGAAGAGAATCGAGCCTTGGCCGCCAGTAGAGTAGGCTACAAGACCTGTGATGACACCAGGACGGGAGTGTTGTTCGGTTAGTTCTTCTGTAAACTTCTCAATGCCGAGGGTGGCGTCGAGATCCTCGATTGTAACAGTGGGGGAGTATGCGGCAAGGGTGTTTGTGTCTTTTGCGGTGGCGTATTCGACGGCCTTTGAACGACACACGGATCCAATCTCGCGCTCAAGATTGCGCACGCCTGATTCGCGCGTATAAGATGTAATGATTTTGTCGAGTACGTCTGTTGGTATTTGAAGATTGTCTTGGGTGAGGCCATTCGAGGTGATTTGCTTGGGTATGAGGTGCCGCGATGCAATGTGTCGCTTTTCAAGTGTGGTGTAACCAGACAGTTGAATTGTCTCCATGCGATCAAGCAATGGTGCGGGGATTGCCTCCAACGAGTTTGCTGTTGCGATGAACAGAACTTTTGAGAGGTCGATGGGAACATCCACGTAGTGATCTTTGAATGTATGGTTCTGCTCTGGGTCGAGTACCTCGAGCATAGCAGCACTGGGGTCGCCGTTGTAGTTTGCCCCGCTTAGCTTGTCGATCTCGTCAAGTAAGAAGACTGGGTTTGAGACACCAACCTTCTTCAGACCGTTGACGATAACGCCTGGCATGGCGGCAATGTATGTTCGGCGATGGCCGCGAATCTCAGCTTCATCGCGAACTCCGCCCAACGAGATGCGGTTGAACTTGCGACCCAGAGCTGTGGCAATGGATTTAGCGAGTGATGTTTTTCCTGTGCCTGGAGGGCCGACGAGGAGGAGAATAGGGGACTTGTCGACCATGCGTTTTTTCTCGAGGAGTCGTAATTCTTGCTCTGATGGTGCTTTTGGTGCTTTTTCGTCAGTGTCTTGCTCCTTGGCTCCATCATCAGGTTCGGGAGATTCGGAAATTGCGCGGATCTGGTCATCGATAGACCTATTGGCTTGCTCCTTGAGTTTGAGCACAGCAAGGTACTCAAGGAGACGCTTTTTGATCTTGTCCAGGCCGTAGTGGTCATCGTCGAGCTGCTTCCTGGCCCTAGCTAAGGTGCTGGCATCGAGCTGGTCGACGGTGGTCTTTGTCCAGGGTATCTCGGACAGATGGTCAAGATAATTTCTGCAGACCTGGTACTCGGCCTGGGAGGGATTCAGCTTCTGTAGTCGTTGTAGCTCTCGCCTGGCAACCTTGTCGGCCTCTGGCGACAGCTTGGCATCCTCCAAGCGCTTCTTGAGTTCGTCGATCTCGTTTGGCACTTCTTCGCCAGCCCCGTCCTGACCAGCGCCCTTGAAGCCGACAGGGAAGTTGGGTGGCAGAACATTGACGGCATTGGCGCGACGCAAAAAAGCCTCCCGCTGTAGGCGCTGCAGCTGATCAATGTCGAAGTGGCCGGCGGGGGCCTGGGTAGCGGTGACGGTGACGCGGGTGCTGCCCTGGATACTGCTAATCTGGCGCTGCAGGATGTCGATAACACGGTCGACTCGCTCCTTGGGGTCCACGGCTGCCAGTACACGCAGTTTCTCCTCGTGGGTGCAGTCGACGACGTTGGCCATGAAGTCGGCTAGGGTGCCTGCCTCGTCGATGTCCTTGCGCGTGATATAGAGCTCGAGGCGCCTGGCCACAATTGGCGAGAGGGTGACGGTTGGGGTACGCGGTAGGATGGCGGAGAGGCGGACAAGGGCTAGCAGTTCGCGCGACAGCTGCTTGAGGAGGTTGAAGCGCTGCTCCAGCTCGGCGCTCGAGCGGTCCATGTCCACGTCCATGTCCATGCTCATATCCAGCTCGTCGTCCACGGCGGCTAGCTCGCCCTCAAAGTACGGCCGCTCCTGCACCACGTCGACGACGCGCACGCGCTCCAGCCCCTCGACCACCAGGCTCAGGTCGCCCTGCCGCCGGCCCTGCACGCCGCTTACCTTGGCCACGCAGGCGTATCCAAACACGTCCCTCTTGCTCGCCTGCATCGGCTCGCTCTCGTACGCTGTCTTGGTCTTGCCACTGGCCTCGCCATCTTCAATTAATAGCTTGCCGTCCCTGGGGCTGATGGCGCTCGAGTTGAGCGGCACGCATGCGACGGTGATGGATGCATCCGCTTTGGCCGTTGGGCTGATGCTGTAGATCTTGGCCAGTATCGCCGCGATGTCGGACCGGTATGTGATGGGGATCTTGAGCGTCGTGCCCGGGAGCACGGCGAGGGGAGGCGCGAGCGGGATGAGTGGGAGCACGATGGTGCTGCTCTTGGACCCGCCCTTGCCCATGGTGCGCGGCGAGACGGGATGGGATAGAAACAATGGCAGTAGATAGATAGGAGCACCAGCTGTCGCGTGTTGTGCTGGTGCTGTCCTGCAAAACGCACCGTCAATCGATGGTAGCAAAGAGTCAGAAGCGAAGAAAGGCAGAGACAAGACAAGTAGACTTCGGTCAGTGCTAGATAGCTAGCTAGGTACTTGAGAGGGGGATCGTGGCGATTCCAGAAGATGCTCGCTCGTGTCGTGACTATCCACTGCCGAGGCTCGGACCGCAGCAACCAGCGAATCATGCCACTGTCATCCACGCAACAGCATCATAGCATCCACACATCTACATCCTTTCACATGCTTCTCCACCTTGGGACCCGCCATCCGGAACAGGGCAACAAAGTCGCCGTCAGAGCTAGCCCCGCGTTGGTGTGTTTCTCCCACGACTTGCCGACATGCTGTAAGGGGCCTAGCGATGCTCCTGTCAGCTGCATCCGCCTTCACGTCTGCGAACAGCAGCGACACTTACCAAGATCTTCTTTGCATTGCAGATGCGCCATGCCAGGTTCCTTGCATTGCCATCGGCTTGAACAACCTCAGGAGCAAACTCAATCCCGAACCTGAACGACATTAGTCACGACTCACTTCACCTCACATGATGGGGAACCGTACATTTGATGCACTGCAAACACCACTCGCTTGGCGAACTTGCCATCCCGCTCAACAAGGCTCCCAAAGCTCTCCTCCGGACTCGAGGGTGCAATCTCAGGATCGTGGTCGAAGCAATTCTGGATGACTGGGAGAAGCGCTTGCTCGACTGCCCGATGGATGGTCCCATTGGCATCAACCTCAACATCGTCCTCATCGAACCTAAGGATGCGAATTTCAAACGCCTGTGAAAGTGCCATAACGTGGTGTTTCCCGCCTTGGTGGTATCGGAACTCGAAAACACCCGTCGTCCACCAGAGCTTGTCTCCACGGAACTCCACCTCGCCAATGTAACAGCTAAGCTCCTCTTCTCTTGCAGGCTGTAATACGTCTGAGACTAGAATACCCTCTTCGGCTCGGGTAGAATCGTAGTGCCCTTTGTTCGTAGCCACCCACCTACCATTCGAACTAATACGTGTCACTTCCCTTGATTGATTGTCGGCAACCATATACAGGCCAATCCAATCCTTTTTACTATGATGTAAAGGTGCTTGCCAACGGACTTTGATAGGAGCGCCATACTCCAGAACAAGTGTCTTGAACTCGCTTGTACGGGCTGCTGGAGTCCTTGCTAGCTCCCCCTCACGGCCCCCATTCTTCTGATGCTCTACCGCAGGTGCCAATGGCGTGCCTTGAATTTCCAGCTTGTATTGTGTCGGGCCAACGCCTGCAAGATCTTGTGGGAGGCGACTGTTAGATATGCGCGCTGGATAGGTCTTAAAAAGTGCTGTGGTGTCCTTGACGATAGTCCCCACTCCAGCGGCTAGCTTTGGTCGGGCATGTTCGAGTATATCTTCAATGAATTCTACTATCGAGTTCAAATAATCATCTGCCGCTGATTGCCAATTTCGAACAGGACTAGGCAAGGCCTGGCGAAAAGTCTTGCTTACACCAGAGACTTCTCGAAGTTTCTGGCCATAGAGTTTCTGCATGTGCGGCCGCTCAACAAACTGAAGGAAAACAAGGTTGAGAATATGCGCCATAGCTGCGAGATAGAAGATTGGTGCGTTCCACGTGATGAGCGCCATTCCCCACACACCAGTTAGACCTAGGACGCGCTCAGGATTATTTAGGAAGCGATAAATGCCAGAGTACGTCAGGTTGCTGGATGGTGGGTCAAAGAAGAAATCACCGCAGAACCAACCAAATTCGCCAAGAGAATCATAAATACTCGCCGAGGTCCAAAGCTGTAGTGCCAGCAGACCCGCACCGAGAACATGCCTCAGGAGGGTGAGCCCGAGGAACCAGTCTGGTGGTAAAGTGTACATCTTCCAAACGGCTGCTGCAAAAGAAGCGTGGCACATGGTCATACTAAGATGGTAAAGCGACTTCCACTGTCGCCAAGCTTCCTCTTTGCTGTCTCCATGTTTGATAAAATGGCGGGTCCAGTTCTTTTTCTTTGATTGTCGGTCTAGAATATATCCTAGGCCCAACGTATACCATAATCGCCACATGACTGCGTTGATGCAGAGCAAGGATCGTATCGTGAACGTATTCGGAGTTAGCGTTGCGAGGCAGAACGTGTAGAATGAAAGTAATACTACCGTCACGTCGATGGAACGATGGAAGTCGGTATTGTGGGGACCGACGATATGGTGCATTGGGGCAGGTTGTCTAACGGAGTCGTAGATTGCTCCACCTTCAGCGAAAGGAGTATCTGAATGAGCGGTAGAGGGTCGATCATCTTGCCCCTGCTTGTCGGAGTTGTGGCGCGTTCGGCGTGGAGGTGGTTGGTTGTAGGTCTTCTGGATATGGGGCTCTTCTACGAGGGTCAAGAAGGCAAATTGGGCGGCATGGGCGACGATAGATATGAACAACACGTGATAGCTTGCCATCATCAAAGCAATACCATAGTAACCCGCATAGCCTACAGAGTACCTAGAAGAGAAAAACTAGAGTCAGTAGCTGTCAAACTGGCTCTTGTTCGGTGGAGATGACAAACATGGGGTGTGGTGCCATCTCAAACACGCCGTCGAATGTCAATTGCTGATCGATGAGGTAGAAAAAATCTCCCCAATACCATGCAAAGTCTTTTACCACGCGGTGGGCATCAAGCTTAACGTAGACATTGAAGACTGCCAATAGAAAAGGTACCTAGTCAGTCTACGCCTCATATGCGTCTAGAGTCATGGCTAGACTTACCAAAAAGAACAATGCCTGTCACCCATCGCGATGCCCACAAAAGCCAACTCTCTGGCGGGCGGTTAAAGCAGGCAATGGCGAACAGGCAATATGATACAAAGTCACACATGAGGATAAGGTCTACAACGCGCCTGAAGACAAGCCAGGTATTATACTCAAGCGGTGCATCTTCAAACTTGTAGTCCTTGGGAATCTTGGTCTCCATCTCGCGCTTGATGAGTTTGTATAGCATAGAGTGTGGATTATTACCTGTATCTGGGTTCTCGAAGATACGTGAATTTCTCGCCCACAAAACGAGACGGTTGTGCTTGGATTGGCCATCGAGAAGCCATCCGATGCCTGCGTTATAGGCAGCTCTCCAGAAGAGAAAAATGAGGGCGAATATTGGTATGCGGGCGCTTCTGGGCAATATATAGAGTGTGAGTATCAGGCCACCAAGCACCACTAGAATTGCTACATCGGATACGTTCTTGGGCTGGGAAGGCGAGAGGAGCTGTGAGACCATGTCGTGAGTCTGCGGCACAATGAAAACTACAGTGGTATGTTAGTCGACACTAACCTGCTGCCAGCTACCCATGGCATGGGTGATAACGAAGCTGTCATGCATACCTGTACCATCCGGTGTGCGGCCATATGTTCGGCGCTTTTCCTCGTCTTTGTGGTCGCGTTCTTCCTGATTGTTTAGCTCCAGCACTCTTTGTTTAGCATCGTCTGCGTTGTGAGGAGGCACAGGTCTTGGCGTTGGCCGTTCTCGCAGCTGGCTATCATCGGCTTTGGCGCCACTGTGGTTGACATACGCCATAGCCACAGATGAACGCGGGTTTGAGGTGCAATTGATGTCGTGCAGAATGGGTGAGGGGTTTGCTGCTCGATATTTGGCGACTTTTAGCCTGTGCGTGCCAGGACGCTATGCACGGCACGCACTGCACTATGCAATATGCAGTCTTGCTGGGATAATATGGAGGCTGTTGCGGCTACCCAAAACGCGTCAGACACGGAATAGGTGTCGTTTGGTTTTGTAGAAAGGACAGAAATGGGTGCGGTTGGTTAGCGAAGATTGCATAGAGTGTTGAACTCCAGCAAGCGTTTAATGTTGAACTTGAGATTGTGGTGGGTGAGGTTATAGTGTTGGATGGCGGCTCTGTTTGGAAATGGCTGCCAGACACGTGCAAATGACGGAAGGTCCCCACATGGATCCACATCATCTGATGGCCTTTGAGATTGCGATCTCACAGTTTCAATTTCTTCTAGTCTATGTAATCATGCTATCAAACAGTCAAATAGCCTTTTCCCTATCCATGTCACAAAAACATCCGCCCCTTTTATCTCATTTTTGTCCATTTAGCTAGCTCTACTGTAAGTGTGTCACAGATGAGTCTAGCCCTGTAGAAGCAAGAAGCGCGGAAACATATTTCGAGGCAGCAGTTCAACTGACCATGGATTAAGCGAGGTTGTGATTGCGCCAAACCAGAACTAGTATATTAGCCGCTTTCAGCTGAAAATCTTTTTTCTCATCCCAACTGAACAGAATCTCATGGTCAGATGAACCTATCTCTAACATAGATCAACTCGATAGCTGTTAGAACACCGCTCTACTCTACTACGGTAAACAACCAAAAAACCAAACGTTGATTATCGAAGTAGAATAGTATATATTGTCTAATGGCCCTCTAGGCCCTTCGGCTTCGACTTGCGCGCTCGCGCTCGCGCAGCTCTGGCCTGCAGCCTAACACAAGCGATATATAGATCGTGTTTTAAACGCGTTCTAGGCTTGCTAGATTATAAGACATATAGAAAAACGCGTTCTAGTTCTAATATATAAAAGCCTCTAGCTAAAACATATTTAGAGCGCTATTAAATCACATTTGAGTTGACTTATATAGCTATCAGGAATTCCTAGTATTATGTTGAGTGTTAGTAGAACCTGTTGCAAACGTGATATTGACGTGTTCTTGTGTTGAGTCGAACTCGCTTGGAGCTGCGCAGGCGCTAACCCCAGTCTGGCGCAGTCATTACAACCTCGCCACGCGCTGGATCCTGGTTCCCTCACCAAAACTGAGCGAACAACAACACAATCCTCGCCTTCTAAGCTACGTTTCTCTATACCAACGTAATATTATAGAACTGGAGTTATTTTAGGAAAAAAGCTCTTGCTTTTCACTGTTAATCTGTCTAAGCAGAATTTTATTTTACCTAAAATATACTACTTGTTACGCTGTCGAAATTAGTGAGTTTTTGGATTGGGCACTATTTCTTCCAGCGCGTGCTCGCTTGATCCATGGTCGGTTGAACTGCCGACACCATATTTCCTCAATTCTACTCGCAACAAGCAACGTTAAAAATGAACTAGATATCGTTGTGTGAGTGGGGGTAAGTGTCGGCTCACAATTGGTTTGACTACAATGAATATGCCCTGTTTCTCTTCACTGCCCTAGTAGCCACCGCCATTTGCACCCTGTCTGACAGGCGTTTACCTAGGTAACTCTCGGGTGAATCGGCGTCCAATTGCGTGTAGAGGGTGAGTGCTTGAATTGCCTCGCTCATTTTACCTTCATTATACCGTCGCGGCGATGCAAATTCCTGACATTCGATCGTTGTCAATGGTGATATTTTGAGCCTGTCATCTCTCCCAACACATTTCATGGTCGGTTCGAAGACTGCCGCCATAGGACTCAATAAAGATGGAGAAAATCCTGAGTGTGCTGTGTTTGGAGGTACAGCATACTCAGAGACTGATTCAGCATCTTCAATGAATGTAGTAGGTCGTTTAATCTCTTGGGTAACGATTAGGCAACTTTCCATATCGTCAACTAGTTCGTCTGGGGCGACTTCGTGGCTAAAGAGCGAGTTTCTAGACACCTGTTTAAAAGGTGAGGTGACCATATTGTTCGCCCATCCATTCCAACTGATTTCAGTAGGAGCAGGCGCTAAGTCGTCGTACAAACATTGCGCCGTGCCTGATGCATAGTTTGATTCTTGCCATGGCAGGTCTTTCCATATGAGGACGTTTCCCTCAGCAACGTAGATCTTGGTCTTACAGACCTGAAGATTATTCAGGAATGCTTGCTCGTCTCTTTCTCGATGTTCTATCTCCCTGCATAGCCCACGTTTCTCTTGCTGTAATCTTTTCCTTTTTTTACGAGGTAGTAATGGGTCCTTGCTTAGAAGTCGTTCATTGTGGGCTAATTTCTTCCGGAGAGCTAGTAAATATGTGGCACAGTCGGCAAGACCTTTCTCTAAGAACTCTTTCTCGCACCACAACCTATTGATATCTACGGCCCAGGTATCCCGAGGGGAGAGATTGGATAAGTGGTCGTTTCGCACCGGATTGGGGTGCACAAAGACAGGAAAGTTGTATTGCATCTTGGCAGCTGCACAGCAGCGATGAGAAGAACGGAAAGATGACCAATTCTAAATGCGTGCAGCATCGACAACATTAAGCATAAAATGAAGTCTCGTCAGTTGACCAGGATCCAGGCGCAGGTGAGACTAAGATTCTTTGAACAGATGCCAACGAACGAGTTGAACGCCTCAATTGTCCTCAGGCCAAAGTTAGCGGGTTTCTTTGAGATCGTTAAAGCGCAGGACGCCACTGTGCATTCTGTGGAAGGGATCAAATGACCCTTTACGTTGAGTTGAAGTGGCGTAGGATGTGGCCCTCAAGAGCGCCTCAGGATAGTTTGGCATAAGTTGGTCGTGAATGACAGCAGCTGTGCACAACGATTTATCGGTGAAGTGCAGGATATATGGAAAACAAGAAGTGTGTACAGAAGGTGAGATGCATATTCCAGAATACCAGAGAGAGCCATTTTCGCTGGGCATTCGTAGAATTCGGGACCATGTAGCGTTCTCAAGTCTCGTAAGTTACTCCTGGGAAGGCGCATTGAACAGAGCCAATCACCAAACCTGGAAACACCTAGTAAAACGCATGCCGCTTGATTGTATTCAAGGCTAAACCGCTAACTAAGGGTCAAATGCGTTGGGAAGGAGACCGGAAACCAGGGTGTGGCACCTTTTGTTTGTAGAGTTGTTCTAGCCAACGCGGGCTAGAGAGGAAGTGGATTTAGATATCATAACATATTATAGTCGTCATATACGGTGAATGTCTCTGTACTCAGCGTGTAAAGAAAACTTGGTGTGCAAAAAAGTACCACCTTTAGTAACTCTTTGGCAGCACACTACATCCGATATCAAGCGTCATCTAATGTAGTGATAGCAAATATCTTAGGCGCAAGATTCAGCATCTATGGTGGATTAAATCGTCGTCAAATACTGTAGCGTGATATTCAGCCACATTCAAAGTACGTTCGTCCCATACCTCCTCGTGACAGAGTCTAAGCCCAGTGAAGGAATGGGTAGGTGCTCTAGCAAGGGTACCCTTAATGAAGCTATTGACAGCTCTCTCATTGACTAAAGGGTTTTAACCGTTGTGGGTGGATCATCGTTGCGGCGGTGGGACTGTTCGCAGCGTCTTCTGGTGCTCGTTGTAACTCTCTCGTTTCTGATTCAATCCGTTTCGCTACCGTGATAGAGGATCAGTTCTTTTATTATTGGTTGTGAACTGCCAGATGCGGAGCGCACGAGGCCCACACCACCCTTGCGGAAATGGCCGCTAGACTAAGATCTGACACACCATGGGAAGGTCAGGCGCACCCTTCACTAACACCAACATGGCCTCGTAAGGTTGCTCGTGTTAGACGACTTGATGGTTTGTCGCTTGATATCCAGGTATCCACGAAAATCTGCGTCTTAGACCTTGTCCTCCTTCTCCCCACTCCACCCGCTTTGTCAAGTTACAACCCACAATAATCAATTCTATAGTACGGGTGATTAATCTAATCGTATTTGTCAACTAGTCCACCAAACCCACTTCTGACGCCATAGACGACGCAAGTCTGCGTGTGGCATCCGCAGTATGTTTGCGGCACTTAGCACCAGCTATAACACCTCCGGATTCGAGTCACCGTCATTTGTGGTACCTAGAGTCATGGAAGCTTGCAACGGTAACTCTACTTACATCATTGTTGACCCAAGTCCTGTCCCTCTACCGTATGGCTGCATTTTGACCGCTGCGTCTGTACTACTACCCCTCATTGCCGCAGCCCTCGACGTCATCGCTACACGAGTACACAACTAACCCTTGCCAATGGCGCTCATTAGCTACGCAAATAATCTGGGTCTGGGTGCAATACAATCTGTGGGGTGACTAGGTTTCCGGTATGCACCGCTTCCTGCCGAATAAGCACATTAGTCGTACCGTCACCAACCGTGGAATCACTTGTCGTCTTGATTTGTCTGTGCGATTAATTCTCGCTTTACCAATCGACGCTAATGAAGCGGTACCCGGTCAACAACGGCAAGGTCTACTTTAGAGCTCTCAGACATGTACCAATCTAGTCTAACTAATCAAGTTACTCCACTGTTGAGCGGCTAGGTAACCTGTATTACGTGTTGCGCACGCATAGTATAAGTACCATGCACTGCTGGTCGCTGGCAGAATTTTGTAACGCGACTCGGCAAGAGCTAATCATTTCAGCCATATATATTTCAACGCCTTGCACAACCATGACTGTGGGGGCCAAAACCATCGACATTCGACTGGAAACCGCCCAGTCCGATATCGTAAAGGATATCAAATCCGGTCTGAGGCCTAGAGACGGCGGCGAAAAGACACTTCCCACTCTCCTGCTATATTCGGAATCGGGCTTGAAACTTTTTGAAAAGATCACGTACCTTGATGAGGTCCGTTTGGAGTACCCCAGCCATCCTCAAACACCTTCTGATTACCCTAATAGTACTATCTGACCAATGCCGAAATCGAAGTGTTGCAGGACAATGCAAATCAAATTGCCCAGCGTATCCAACCAGGCTCGATTTTGGTCGAACTTGGGAGCGGGTAGGGTCTTACCTACTAGCTCATTAAAGATCAGAAGCGGGCCAACCTAGGGCTTCGTGAGTGCTGATGTTCGCCTAGCAATCTTCGCAAAGTAAACATACTTTTGCAGGCCATCGATCACCTTGGTAAACAGGTGGAGTACTATGCTGTCGATCTGTCCTTGCCCGAACTGGAAAGAACATTTGGTCAAATCCCCATTGGTAAGCATGTTTTTGTGCCTGAAATAGATTCTCGGATGTCCCTTTTTGATGTTACTCACGTGCTAAAGGCTGCGGCTCTTTGGTTGGACGATAAGTCGCTGGGCCTTGGGTTAACTGCTTCCACCAATCACAATAATGTGCTGGCCAATCAGTATCATTCTCCTATCATACCTAGAGATGCTCTGCGGTGCAGCAAAGCCCTAGTGTATTATGGCCACTCGCTAACACAAGTCTAGAGGGTTACAAGCATGTGAAATGCTACGGCCTACATGGCACCTATGACAACGCCCTGGAGTGGCTCAAGTCCTCGAACGTCAAGGACAGACCAAAGACAATCTTGTGGCTCGGTTCAAGTCTCGGCAATTTCAAAAGGCACGAGGTGCCACCGTTTTTAGCCGGCTTTGCAGAAGCGATGCAGCCGGGGGACACAATGCTGATTGGCATTGACTCTTGCAAGAGCGCAGACCAGGTCTATCACGCCTACAACGACCGCCACAACGTTACTCACGAATTTATCATCAACGGACTCAGAAACGCAAACGAACTCATGGACAAACCTATCTTCAACATTGAGGACTGGGAGGTGATTGGTGAGTATGATGAGGATGCGGGTCGCCATCATGCATTCGTTTCGCCCCGAAAGGATGTCATCATTGATGGAGTACCAATCTCGCAAGGTGAGAGGATCCGTATCGAAGAAAGCTACAAATACTCCAATGATGAAATTTTGCAACTCTGGGAGCAAGCTAAACTCGCTCGCGGCACGGTCTGGTTGAATTCGCAAGGCAATTATGGTAAGTTGTGATACTATTTAACTACCCAACTGATGAATACAGGCCTTCATCTTGTTTCTAAACCAGAGGCGCTCTTCTCTACCAAACCTGAGAAATATGCAGCGAATGCCGTCCCTTCCCTGGAGGAATGGCGAGAGCTATGGGCAACCTGGGATATGGTTACAAAACAGATGATCCCAGAGGACGAGCTTCTTTCCAAGCCGATAAATCTGCGCAACCAATGTATCTTCTACTTGGGCCACATTCCAACTTTCCTCGACATTCATCTTGCTCGTAGTACAGACGGTATACCATCGAACCCAGCCGATTTCTGGAAGATATTTAAACGTGGTATAGATCCTGATGTAGAGGACCCTTCAAAATGCCATGATCATTCAGAGATTCCCGAAGCATGGCCACCTCTATCAGATATCTTGCAGCACCAACAAACCGTGCGCGAGAGAGTCGCTACAGCCTATGATTCTCATAAAGCTGGAAACGATCCTCGCGTGTCTAGGGCCTTGTGGCTTGGCTTCGAGCATGAGGCAATGCATTTGGAAACCCTCCTTTACATGCTAATCCAGAGCGAGAAAATTCTCCCACCTCCTACTATCGTTGTACCAGACTTCAAGGCACTTGCTAAACGGTCGGCAACAACTGCCGTGGAGAATGAATGGTTTACAATTCCCGAAGCAGAAATTACCATTGGCCTTGATGACCCTGAGGATGACGATACCACCAAACGTTATTACGGGTGGGATAATGAAAAGCCCCGTCGAACAACGCATGTGCAGTCTTTCAAAGCTAAAGCACGCCCGATTACTAATGGCGAGTATGCAAAGTATCTCACTCAAACAGGAAAATCTGCAATTCCGGCATCGTGGTGCGACCATAGCTACTTAAATGGCAAAGAAACGAGTACCACCAAGAGAGATAGTGTCCTCAACGGTCATCAATACAATTCAAATGGTGGTTCGCAGGAATTAACAAGCAACAAGTATGTGCGTACTGTGTACGGCACTGTTCCTCTTCGACATGCACTGGACTGGCCCGTTGCAGCTTCTTACGACGAATTGAAAGGTTGTGCACTATGGATGGGAGGGCGCATCCCTACCCTGGAGGAGGCCCGTAGCATTTATAATTATGTGGACTCCCTCAAGATTCCCGAGATAGCAAAGTCGCTTGGCAATACGATCCCAGCTGTGAACGGGTAAGAGTTGACAGACGAAATTGTGGCATGTCAAAACTGATAATACTAGTCACTTGATCAATAACGGAGTCGATGAGTCTCCGCCATCCAAATCTTTAGCTAATGGCGCCTCCGATGCACCGTCTGGCCTTGACCCATACAATTTGTTTATCAACCTTGAGATGACAAATGTGGGCTTTAAGCACTGGCATCCGGTCTCTGTGACTGACAAGGGGAATAAACTCTGTGGCCAATCTGACTTGGGAGGTGTTTGGGAGTGGACCAGTACTGTGCTGGAGAAGCATGAGAACTTTGAGCCTATGACGCTGTATCCGGGGTACACGGGTAGGTGGAAGTGGAATAACTCACGCGATTTATCTAACACAAATCAGCGGACTTTTTCGATGACAAGCACAATATCACACTCGGAGGCTCGTGGGCAACACATCCACGTCTAGCTGGGCGCAAAACTTTGTAAGTGATCAGTAGCCCCTCCGCGGTTGAGCAGGAGAAGGAGGAATCCAGTGACTATACTTGGACAGGTGCTGACACCAAGATAGCATGAATTGGTACCAGCGAAATTATCCATATGTGTGGGCAGGCGCTCGCATCGTCAGCGACCTTTAGGTGCTCAAAGATGGAGTGGGTGGATCTGTCTACCGTTATACCGTTTGTATAGTGGTACGAGGGGTAATCTGTGGCACGCACGTAACCGCAAAGATTTCTCTTCACCTCCGAAACCCAATACTTTGCGGATGACGAAGCTCTACTCTTGCTCTTGAGCTGGCTGTAATGCTCTGATTGGATTGGGTTGGGTTGTTTTTAGTCGCTCTGCTCGTTTCCTCCACCGTCTTTATCGCTTTACGTCACATATAGTCGCTCTTTCCCTCTTTCCATAGCAACGAAGTGAAAAGTGCAGAATCATTGATTTGGGTTTGCCCCACACTTCTGCCTGGGTTACTTCCCAATCAAATAAACATTCTCGCCTTTCTTCCCGACTCTCTTGTGTTCACCCACCATCTGTTGAGGCGCCACGGGCTTTTTAACCTCGCACAGCGCCCTTCTCTTCTCTTCCCCCCACCCACTGCGGCCGAGTTACAATTCAGCCACGCAACATGTTCAAATGGGAGGATTCACCGGCCCTGAGTAAGTGCAGTCATCCATTGCTGCTGTGTGATGACGCTAACACTAGATAGACCACCATTGTGGCTTCTGCAATCGGCCTCTTCATCACCCTGGGGCGCGTGCCTCATGCTTTGGCACTCACGCGGAGCCTTGCCATCGCTACCACCAGGTAATTGCTAGTCTGTAGCTGCAATCCTCTGCGCGGGAAGCTCACCAGTGTAGGCAATGTTCATGCGACTTCGCGGCCATACGTGTCACTATTGCCGTACTATTGACGAGGCTCATTTCCGTCGCCACAAGATTATGGCTGAGGTGTTGCGCGATGTTTACGAAAGCTGTGGTGAGACTGAATGGACCATCATCCCATCCGGACCCGAAGAGAACGAAAGAGAGATGGACAATAGTTTCACACTGGAAGACTTTCCATGCTCAAAACGAGAGAGGAAAGACACAAAGTGTCTCATCAGGGCAGTCAACAGATCCAGAATTATCAGCAGAGATGAAATTTTACATGTAGAGGCAGTCATCCATTCAGCGGACGGCCTCTCGGCTACCAATGGCGATGGGCCATGGAACACCGAAGAGATGGATGAAATTGAGCATCATCTAAAATACAATGCACATATCTACAATAGCCATGGAGGCCATCACGACCTAAAGACTTTTGCGCGACTTCCGGATGTCGATGTCGATTTTGATACTGAGATGAACCGAATTCTCGATGCCTTCCGTATCACTCAGCTCCATCAACGGAATACCAGAAATCGGGGCTTGCAAGGCAAGGAGTTAAAAACCTTTCAATCGCTTGCCGAGGACCTCAGAAGGATGATTGTAGACGATTTAGTGCTAGACAAACGTGACAATCTTGAAGTCAGAATGCGTCGGGCGGGCTATCTTCGCTACGTCAACAAAAGTGCACATGGTATTGTGCAAGATAGGTACATGGACAAAGACTGGAAGACAGGAGAGAAAGTTTTATCGAATACCAGTGACTTCAGTGGTAGGAAATCCCTAATTGAAGAGACTGGCTCATCAGGCAGGTATGTCCTCATCATAGCCCCCTTCTTAAATAGCACGAGAATATCCTGCCGGTAATTGAAGGTGCATAGGGCTAACCCATACTTCAGTGCACGGACAGGGAGCCCTCTGCAATCGCCGTATGATAGAAACAACCAAGGTCCTGACCAGAGGCATCTTGAAAAGGTGCATAAGCGCGTGAATGGCCAAGGTGGCCTCAATCAGAACATAATCGAACCATTCCATGCGCCGTTGTTACCAATGTCGGCGAAGGCAACATCGCGGAAACCACCCGCTGTTCAAATCAAGGTAGTCCCTAACAAGGATCATTATCCCACAGCCGTGGAGAAAAGCTTCGCACAGAAATTGTGCAATCAAGTAGATAACAGGGGCTGGCAGACTGTTTTCCACTCAAAAAAATCCACTACACCATCCGTCAAGCCGTCTTGGGGTATGACCACCTCGGGGCGCCCAATCTCAGTTCCCTCACGACCAGCCAACCCCTGGGGACCGGACATGTGCGAGATACCTGATTTGCGAACCTTCAAAGCCCCCCCTGTTCAGCTTCCTGATGTAGCGTCTGTCAATAATTCTAAGAGCCCAGATTACTTCGTGAGCACAACAAAAGTCGTCGAAGATGAGATGGCCGCGAAACCTTCTGTGATTTCACAGAAGAAATCGAAGAAGCAGAAGCGCGAGGCGAGGCGCAAAGCTAAGAAGCTCACAGCTCAAGTTGAACCCCTCTTCGTGGCAGATGACTTTGATGAGGATAGAAATACTACTCCAGCTAGGGAATCCGTATCGGCTTCGGACCGTATGAGTGCATTGGATAACGCTCATGATTTTGGCACACCATACAAACTACCGAGCGACATTACGATCAGACCTGAAACTCAGGCCATGGGAAGTCAGGCTCCTGATACAACCATATCTGCTTCAGTTGTAAAGATGTCCAATATTCCGTCAGGTGGTCCTCCACAAGTCACGCATAATGGTAAACATATGCATTGGGTCAACTTCAAGCGTCATTTTATTGTGGACCAGCTCATGAGTCCGAAGCTCTCTTTGATTTCCCGCTGCTTACATGGTAATATATATTGTCCTTTCGAGGCAAATGGCATTCCGGATTGCCCGTTTCATTCACCATGTACGTATGCCTGAAGCCTGAAGCATTCTGTTGGGATGTTCTCACTAATATCTGCATAGCTTGTCCTTGCGCGGACCCGTTAGCCAAAGAATGCTATTTGGTTTATCCTTGTGATGATGCTTTCTCTTGTGGGCCTTACAACAAGTTTCGCGGTGAGAAGCTACTTGCCATGTATCAACAGGATGAGCAATTCAAAGGCCGCCTCATGCTGGTTGACACGGAGATCGTTGGATTTTTGCTTCATGCACAACGGCGGAATGCAAAGTGCCCTCTTCCAGCTGGCCTAGCTATGGAATATTCGGACGCGAACAACGGTCACCAACCCGGCCCGTTGATGGAACAGGAGCGGGAGTTCAAGCGACTGTTGATTAAAAACACGTTTGGGAGGCACAAGGTATCAGAACAGATGCTATCGAATATTCAACGCCAGAAATTTGAAAAGGTAGGGAAGCGAATCTTTTGTTATTGTCACGCCGACATGCCTGAGCAAGGTCTACCTGCACATTCAGTGGAGTGTACACACCGAGGCTGTTCCTTGAAACTCTTCCACAGATCCTGTATCAAGGAATTGGGATTTGAGAAGGTGAGCCGCTGGTTGTGTACCGAATGTAAAAGTAAGATTCAACGACTTGCGCTCCAGACTCTGAAAATGCTCTAAAAATAGAGTCGGGCACTGGGTGCAGCTAGATCACAGGTCAAGACTGTTGGCTGAAGGGCCAGCAATTGCTGAGCCTTCAGGTATAATGAAAAATGCGATTGAACAAGAGTATTGTTTGCGCCCACGGAGAGCGGACCTAGGCTAGCATTTTCTCAGTTTTTCGACTCTCAGAATCCAATGCAGGGATGATGAAGGAACGAAGCAATGTGTAGCAGGAAATGTATTGAAGATCATATGGAATTAGGTAGTTTTAGTTACTCTGCCGTGCTCGAGGAGGCTGTATCCAGAAATTCATATCAGAGCAATTGATCATGGGTTTTTTCGAATAAAAACATAAATTCTCTGTATATTCAATTCGACTAGTAAGCTAACTAAAATGGGCATTACTCTCAACGTCTCTGTAACCACACGTTGCCACGTAATCGTAGCGGTGTCGTGTCGACCCTATACTAACGCATTTGAATCGTGGCCGCGTTCTTACGCCCTCTACCATGAGATGCTCGCGTAAATTTAACTATATTATGCTATATTTATTGCCGTAGCCTTCGTCTCCAGAAGTTTACAAGAGGGTTCCAGAGATTTTTCCTTCCATCAAAGTATGAGTACGCGGCTCCGATAGTAGCGCCAGAAAGATGTGCCTATCAATTATTAGCCTAGATAGTATGCTCACAATCGTTGTAACAAACCGCGTGCCCAAAGTTGACGAACTTATAACCACGGACCATGCCAATGAGGTCGAAAAGCATTATACCTGTCAAAACATATTGCGCCTCGAAATGTACTGGGATGAACATAAGACCAACGCCTGTTGTTGGGTACTCCATACAAAACAAGCCAAATATGCCCAAAAGCGCCCCACTGGCACCGCCGCATCGGATGAACATTTCAGGTATGCTCCTTTTTTGGGGCGCGATGAGGACTGACAAGTGTTGCGCGTATCCAGAGAGAACGCCGGTAGCAAGAAAGAAGGACAGTGCATGCAACGGGTTTCCTTGAAACGCTTGTGAGTAGCCTACAGGCTCCATGAAATTATATGTAAAGTACATATTGAAGAATAGATGGAGTGGCCCAGAATGGACGAACATGGAACTGAAAAGTGTGTAATTCACTCCCCGCGCTGGAGTATGCCAAAGAAGGTTCCAGTAACGAGGAGCAACTAAGCTGCTAAGATGGACAGCACTGTTTGCAGCAATAATGCCGCTGCTAACTTTTGACATGGGACTAAGTTGAGCCCACCATTGTGTAGCAAGCTCGGTTGGCGTTGGAGGTCCGCGCCTTTGCATGCTCCATTGAGGCGCTTCTAACCAGCCTTGTGAACTGTTGGACTTTTTTAGTTCTCTCGCTGCTTCGAGGTACGCTAGGCCGGTGAAGATCCCTCCGGATACAACAATTGCCCAGATTGCCGGACAAAGATAGCGAACCTTTGACAGCTGAATATCCTCAAATCCGGGAGTCTGCTGTGTGTATCCATCACCGGGCTTCGAGAGAGCTTGATACCTCGGCGATCTGTAATGCTGACCGCGTGTCTGGAGATATTGATAGGAAGCAAGACATCGAGGTGAAGTAAAAATTCCCCTCTTAGTGGCGCTAAAAAAACACAATGAAAGCCTGCTAATTTGGGTTGGAGACATGAGTTGACGAGATGATGCGTGCATATGGACTGGTCGAGAACTGAATCTGATGAGAGCTTTCCGCTTGCTTCGGGCCGTTGCGCTAGTCCCTTCCTGGTACTAGGCCATGGCCCGAGCTGCATGTAACAAGCCTTATCAAATCAGTCTTCCTTCCATCCTTACAGCTTTCCCCATACACCCCCCTGCATTTGCGATTGATATGCTGCTTCCATTAATAACACAAGATTTTTTGTAATCATATAAACTTTATGGATCCTTCTTCATTGCAACCCACAGACGGCCCTGGAGTTTAATAGGAAACCCTATTCATGATATGCTGACCTTCCGCAGTCTTCAAATTTTCTTTGACTAGTATGAAGTGCATATTAATATCTGGAGGCTTCAGGATTAGGCTCTTGAGATGTTTATACCGACTACCGACCGCCTTGTGAGGGACATTCGCAGAAAGTCTACAAAATCCTCATCAAAATCCTCTTGTGCTTCAACATTTTTATACTCCTGTTTACAGGCATCCCTTCGCGTCTTTCTCCTATGTGCTGTCTATTGTGTTGCTCTCCTGGGATCCATCAATGTTCTCTTCATCTTCTTTATCTTAACTCTGACCATTTCAAGCCGCTCTACAAGCTCTAAGCTCACCATATAATTTTGATGTTTCTTTCCGAACCTCCTCTCCACGATGCAATATCTTTATCATACTCAGATATTATGTACTCTAGGCTTTTCGTGATCCCAGTTTTGTCTTCTTTTATATTCCTTTCTGCGTTTCTGGTTCAAAGTTATACTACTTTGAAGTGTACCCCTGAACACTTTAGTTTGACAAACTATCATCTGAATCATCGCGGCTAATTTCGGTTCGAACACATGCTCACTTCCAAATTCGTAAGGCTAATATGATGTAAAAATCTTATTGAGTGGTCCATCTAGCAATGTCGTGCGAGCTTGTACATTTGCATGCTCCTTCTTCAGTCTCAAGCCTTCCGCTTCATCATTTTCCCCAGCCCGGAAATTCCTTCCACCATATCATCTAATACACTGTCTCGTTGACTCTTCTAGTCTTTCCAACCCTCGAGAACCGAGCCTCCCTTTCCATAGCCTTTAAGTTCTTCACTCTAACCTCGGCCATGTATTCCATCTGAGCCACACTTATTGGCTTGATTCCATTGCCGTCTTCTCCAAATCCCCAGAGCTTGTGGATGGCGTAGCCCAGGCATGTCAACATGCATGACCCAATCATGATGAGGAGTATGATGACGAAAGGAGGGAGCTCGAAGCCCAAGAATGCGTCGCGCTTAGAAATATGATGGGGAGGCATGATGTTCAGACTTGGGTTGACGGGGTATAAAACGATAAGTTATTCTGGCGGCTTTCGTAGATAGCGGTTGAGTTAATACGCAGTGCTTGGTAGGTGGATGACGGGTAGGGAGTGTATTTCAATAGACGGATTCCGATGATATTGCTCGAGGAGCATAGATGACCCGGAGGTATATAGGAGGGCTATTCCAAACTTCCAACTAGATTTACTGTATAGAAGACGTAGAAATTTTATAAAACGACAAGGCTGATTTGCCAAATCCAGGTAGGGCAGATAAAAGATTGAAAAGAAAGAAATAATAAATCGAGAGTGTGTCGGACGAAAGAGATGGACGAGAATGACATGCGGAATATAAGACTTTCCATCCTGCTATCTGCCCCATTGACAACTCCCTGATACCTGATAGTACTGTAGGATCTCAGCCGAGCACGGGCCTAGTCTTCGTACATTACTTCTTATGCTCTAGCGTTTCGCGAGACAAGCAGTGTGATTCGCCATGCACACCCTTGTGAGGCTGCAAGGCCACCACAGCCCCCAAATTAGAATCCTAAACATGTAGTATAGCACGTGACACACGCGAGCCAGCCAATCATGGCATGTTTACCACTTCAGGTTGTTGATATCGGACGGTACGAGGAATACTACTTGGCACTATGTGACGAGGCAACCACAGTTCTCGATAGACCAAGGTAGTGTGGGCCAGGAGTATGAGCAGATTAAAGATAGTCACCCCGAACGTGATGGGGCATGGGTAGCGAACACATGATGACAATGGCATTAGCGCATGATTTATTAGGCAGGGTGAAATAGTTCAAAGTCATTGGCGATAGTAGTACTAGTCATGGGTTGCAAAATGTATTTACTCGAAAGTATTATCTACACTAAGCGAACCAAAGAAATTCCAAGCAAGGGACGCCTAGTCTATTATCCGCACAACTAGGTGTTCTACAACACAACCTCCTGCCGACGATTCTTTCGGACATTGGTTTACAGGTCAATGATTACAAGGCAAAGGCAGCGAAAGCGAAGACGACGGACAAGGCCATGGCCATCGAGTTCACAACGGACACTGATGTAGCACTAGGTGCGCTGCCCGTGGCTTGGGCAGGAGCTCCGCTGCGGGTTGGGTTGCCGCTGGCATTTGGCTGGGCAGCTCCGCTTGAGCTTGCGCCGTTGTTATTGCTGCTGGTGCTGTTATTTCCACTGCTGCTGCTGTTGTTGTTGCCAGGGCTGGTGGTCGAGTTGCGGGAAGAGCTGGTACCGTTGGTGGATGCCGAGGGCAGCTCCTTCTTCTCTGGGCAGCTGAGGTCGAATCGAGCCTTGGTGCTCAGGTTGTCGGTGATAGCGAACTTGACCTCATTGGCTGGGTTGGCGTCACGGAGAGTGTACCAGAAAACGTTCTTCTTGCCGAAGAGAGCGCAGCCAACCTCCTTCCAATACTTGCCAGCGTTGTCAAGAGTGGCATCGGCAGCACCAAAAGCAGGACCCTTGTATGCCCAGCCAGTCTCGGTGATCCATACGGACTTTCCCTGTGCAACGCCTTCGGTGGCAGAGAGGGCACTGCTCAGGAGGCTGGCAGCATTGGCGATCTTGTTGTCACGCTCGGACTCGTAGAAGGGGAAAGCGTTGACGGCAACGAAGTCAATGTTATCGATGACGGCTTTGTTGGAGCTGTTCACCCACGCGGTCCAGGTATCGACATGGGTGATGGGCGTCTTAGCAAGCGCCGTGTTGGCGAGCTTGCTGCGTGTATCCTTGATGAACTTGACGATCGCCTCTGCGTTGTTGCCGACGCCAGCCTTGTTCCGGATGCCGGGCTCCGACACGCGGTACAAGTCCTCGCTGCCGACGGAGATAGCGATGACGAGATCTGTAAGCTTGGAGCCGTACTGCTTGATGGCGGCCTGGAGGGTGCTGAGCTCCTGGTCGACATTATCGGAGCCTGAGGCCCAAATGCCGAGGAGCAGCTTAGTATTGGTGGCAATAGCGGCCGGGAAGGCGGCAATGGGGTCCGACTTTGTTCCTGACTGGATGTTGCTGTAGAGGCGGATGGCTGTGAAGTTGCCGGGAGCGCCCTGGAGCGACTTGGCCGTCTTGAATTCCTTCTCAAAATCGGCCTGGGTCTTGACCTTACCTGAATCGTCGGTGGCTCCCGCGTTGAAGCCCATATAGACCGTGTCCTGGGCCAGGGTGGTGCCGACCGTGGCCACGGCGACGGCGAGAAGAGTAGAGAAGCGCATGTTCGGTCTAAAAGTGTCTAGGGAGGGACTGTAGAAGTAGGGTTAATATAGGGCAAGGGTAAGGAGGGTAAAAGAGTGTGGGTGTGAGAGTATCACGCGGTAGGTGGAGGTGAATCGAAGCAAAAGAAGGAGAGGGTGTTGGTAAATACCTAGCACGAACAGGGTAAGCAAGCACCATGCACGCACGCGCGTGATTGGCCGAGGATAGGCCAGCGCCCCTTTGCCCCCACTCAGCTCAGCCTCCACACGCTCCATTTCCTGCGCCGTTTGCTGCCGCACCTGAAACGCTGGCATTGGGAGAGCCCCTGCATATCACACATCCAACACCATCAGGGTACCTACCAAGGTGCTTATCGCCATGTGACAGGCACGCTAGCCTACGTTTGTGGCTGCTGCATTGCACATACAGAAGAGCTAGAGCCGGTGTATCGTTGCTTGCGAACGCTCGAATCTGTGCTCCAGATCCACGGTAACAGTAAATAGCTGTCGTAGGGGGCAATAAATTGATTATCCCAATCGAGAATGTGTCAAACTCCCGATCAGAACGAGCTTGACTATCGAATATTCTGCCGCCTCAGGCTCACCGCCGGCCCGGATTTCGGGTTTGGCTAACTCCGCCCTTGAATGGATTTCGAGCTCATCATCAGTAGTCAACACTCACACGTAAATTATGTGCATCATGGAAAACACTGAGCACGCCAAGATATCTGCACCATACGGACAAGCATGCACACTTTGTGTGAAGGCCAAATCCCGGTGCATACTTCGCGAAGGAGGTGCCTGTGAAAGGTCCGTAAGATGTGATAATATCCTAAAAGACTTTCTTCATCTAGAAGACGTGTGGTGTCTCTCTTAGAATACAGCAACGATACCACGGGATACGAAAAACGCATTCCCCAAGACTTAGCTGACGCCTTCGTAGATGTAATCGACTCGGCAAAGAGTGTATCGCCTCCTCAACTACGCGAATAAGGGGTACCAAGAACAAAAACAGGGTATCCAAACGGACACAAATGGAAGACAAGCTTGACGACCTAGTGACTCTACTCCGCACACAACAAACGATACAACACCGTGATCGGCCTACCGACACAGAGCTTATTACACCTAGCTCTAATGATTTCTCTCCTCATCCAGATGGAGCTCAAACGCCATACAAGTCAATCCTTACAGATCAGGAGCTCGCACAGTTTCGGGAACTCCATCTCCCACAATTCCCTCTCATGTATCTACCACCGAATGTCTCGGCAGAGCAGCTTGTTCGTGACAAACCCATGACTTCTTTAGCTATAAAGACTCTGTGCACCAAAGCACACTTGAAGCAAATTGAGCTGAGCAAAACGCTGCGTGAAAGAATGGCTATGAAGTTGATAGTAAATGCGGAAAAAAGCCTTGATTTGCTGCTTAGCCTACTCACATGCATGACATGGTCAGTTTATATACATACCATATAACGATATCTAATGCTACCTAGGTCTTTCTATTACACCGCCGGCAAACAATTCCTATGTATGTGGGCAGGTCTAGCACAATCTCTTGTTAGCGATTTGAGACTTGATAAGCCTTATTGGTGTCCGTTTACTAGTCTTCTTGGAGAAGACAAGCCTGTACATTCAAACGAATCTAGGCGCGCCCTGCTGGCTTTCGTCGCATTGAGTGCAATGTAAGTGATATTTGATGCAGGATGGACCTAACTAACCCTTCAGCATATCAGCGACATTCAGGTACGATGTAATGCCATGGCCACTACAACTTGAGGAAGAGTGTGTCAAGCTGTTGAGTGAAGCAGAAAGCGAAGATGATGAAGTTCTTGTCACAACTGTTCGAATTTCAAAGCTCTGTCTGCAAGCAACTGAAGTTAATAGATATCTTCATGATGGCTCTGAGAATGGCCGGCATGCTGCATTACACATTGAGTCCTTAAAAGCATCACTTAACGAGATTAAAGCCAAAATGTCCGACAAACATAAGATACATGGTAAAGCTTCCATTCCCTTTCCTAGTTGCCAGAGCTCATACTTTGGCTTAGATGTTGTCACTTCTTATCTATTCACCACTGAAATCTCAATCTACGAGATGGCTCTCCTCCATCCGTCGAGTCATATCGCCATAGATAGCTCGATTATGTACCACAAGCGCTTCGAATACCTAATGGCTTGCCTACAGACTTGTCGAGACTGTACGGAAAACTACCTCACTCGTGACCCCATCGTCACTCCAACAAACACATCTTTAATCTTTCCCTATTGTTTGAAAATTTGCCAGAGGTTATCAACTTTGCAAGACTTGGGCTGGGACCCAGAAATTGTACGGGAGACTGTAGATGTTGCTAGTTTGCTAGAGCGCTGTGCAGATTCCGCAGAACGAAGCAACACAGAGTTGAAGGACACGATCGGCGAAGACAGCGTTTTCGCAATGGCAGCGAGAGTAATGAGAGAAATGGCAACTAACTACCGGGTGTCAAGTCAGGAATCATAGGTGGGTAGTATGCTGACAACAGAGAACTGGAATAATTTTGATGCATTAATGGATTTCTCGGACGACTTTTGGCTAACCGCTAGCAATTGATGTAAATCCATATTTACGAACCTGACTCGGAGCCAAATCGTGGGTACATGCATAGGGCTTTGGACAGAGCTGAGCGGAGTTCAGATTCACTTTTCCCAAACCCGCTCGTCTGTAGAAGTCGAGCAGGCAACAATATAACTCTGTGTTATGTATAGAACAAATATATATATTCACGCCCTTCGACCCCAAGCTCTACGATTTAGATTCAGCAGACCTACTTTGGCACTTCTTTTCTGATTCCTTCCGTCAGTCACACGCTAGTACCTTTGATGTCATCGTCATCTGTCCAGTCCGTTCAGCTTGCATCCGATTTGATAGAACAAGAGGATTCATCGATTCGAAATAGTGTAGATGGCAGTAAGAGCGATGGTATTGATCAGCACCATGTCAAAGGGTTCCAGCTCGCCGTACTTCTCGGCTCCCTAACCCTCGTCTTTTTCCTGGCATTGCTAGACACAGCTATCATTGGTACCGTAAGTATACCCTTTCTACAGCTAACTGAAGTAATTTTAATACTATGCAGGCTATACCACGTATAACCACCGAATTCCATTCCCTACCTGACGTTGGCTGGTACATGGGTGTCTACACACTCGCGTCTGCAACCCTGCAACCGTTTTCCGGCAAACTATACACACACTTCCCGAACAGAGTCGTATTCCTAGCGTTCATTTTCCTTTTCGAACTTGGGTCCCTTGTTTGTGGTATCGCACCATCGTCGGCAGTCTTCATCGTCGGCAGAACGATCGCAGGCCTAGGTATTAGTGGAATTTCAAATGGGGCGCTCACTATTGTCATGGCCAGTGTTGAGAGATCAAAGTGTCCATTTTATCTTGGAATTTTGTTTGGAGTTTCGCAAATGGGGGTAGTGGCTGGACCTTTGATCGGCGGTGTGTTGACAGAACATGTTACATGGCGATGGTGTAAGTACAATATTTCTACATTCCTAAAAGCAATATTGAATGCCGAATTTGATGAGTTCAGGGCCTACTGGAGGGGTTCCTACGCTTCCGGGTATATTTAGCACCTGCTGATAAGATCTTTTGCACAGGCTTCTACCTCAATCTGCCAATCGGAGGAGTGGCAGCACTCACATTAGTCTTCATACACATCCCTGAGAATGCGGAGAAGCGACCCGTCTCCGTACATATGCTATGCAAGATCGCTCCTGAGTTCGACTTGTTCGGTTTCGTGCTCTTCGTGCCAACCTCGCTCATGTTTCTTCTTGCTCTACAATTCGGCTCTGGAGATACCTACAAATGGAATTCTGCAACAGTCATTGGTCTCCTTGTTGGGTCCGGGATATTTGGTATGGTCTTCATCCTCTGGGAGTGGAGAATGGGCGACCGTGCAATGCTGCCAGGCGGTCTTTTCAAGCAGCATATTGTGTGGACGAGCTGTGTATACGGCATGTGCACCACAATTTGCATGCTGGTCGCAAGTAACTGGCTGCCGACTTTTTTTCAGGCCGTCAAGGGCGAGGGTCCGACGTTGAGTGGAGTACATCTATTGCCCGGCATCTTGAGCCAACTGTTGCTTGCTCTTGTGTTAGGGGCTGTTGGTATGTGGTTCACGAGGATTGGTGGAGGCCGCTAACAGTTTGATAGTGTCGCGTCTGGGCTATTATCTCCTATGGGCCATTGGTAGCGGGGTCGTCATGGCCATTGGAAATGGACTCGTGTCTACCTTCTTACCGACGACTAGCGTGGGCCAGTGGATTGGGTATCAGATCGTCGTGGGAGCTGGTCGCGGTGCTAGTCTACAAATCGTACGTACTAGATTGCTGAACCACACATGACTGCGGATAAGCTCACATATTGTAGCCACTCGTCGCAATTCAAAACGCAGTAAAGCCAGCGCAGATACCTATCGCTACTGCGTTCCTTATCTTTTTCCAGACTTTCGGCGCGTCCGTTACGACTGTGATCAGCAACGTCGTCTTCACACAGACTTTAACTAAAGCTGTTCCACGATATGCACCATCCGTCTCTTCTCAGGCAGCGCTCAATGCTGGAGCAGATGCTGGGGCAGTCCGTGGCCTTGTGGCTGAGCATGCAGAAGAGTTGAGTGGAATTCTTTTAGCCTACTCCGAGAGCTTGCGCAATGTCTTCTACATCTTAGTAGGCTTCTCGGCCCTGGCAGTGGCGGTGAGCCTCGGCATGGGATGGGTGGATGTCCGAAAGCAGAAGGGCCAGGGAAAGGGAAAGGGAAAGGTCGAGGGTGAAGGGACGGGAGTGGCAGAACCGAGCAAAGCCTAACATAAGCAGATAGCGTGCCTAAAATGTATCGAAGGATCAAAGTAGGTTCGAGTGGTTCGAGTCTGGGTTGACACGAGGCTCCTTGGTGCGAAGGTGATACCCTGCATGACATGTCTGTGCGCGGCTGCATTCTGTGCCGCCCCCCTGCAACCAGCCCTTGAGCGGTCACTCCACTCAGCCTTCTCTTCGTCCATCTGCCAAACTGCCATCTTCGTCACTGCGCTATGGCTCGCGACTAGAAGACCGAAGGCGCAAGCACTCACAGTCAGTTGGTCTGCCGATTCGTGGCGTGTTGTCAGCGACAAGAGACTACTGCGTGGGCCGGCTGCTATGGCTGCCCCGGCGCTTGACTAGGGGCGCTTAACCCAGCCCTGTCACTTGAGACACGCAGAGGTTCATAACCAAGGCCATCGTGCAGTCCACGTCGCATCGCAGTAAGAACTTCACCCACTGAATTTCAGGCACACTCATAAATCACGTCGAAGTGGCCTGATTTTTGCTTCCTTCCCTGTCGCCCTTTTCTTCCATCTCGGTACCTTAGGCGTCACCACAACCTCACTTTCTCTTCGTCATTAGTCTTCATTGTGCTGGTTCACGTGTCTTGAACATAATAATTTTTTTCTTTCATTCCTTGGAACAAGCAATCCGCCCGTCAACATGCAATCATCGCTCCTCGCCAGACTCCTTTTCTTTCTCTTCGTCCTCGGCTTCGTCGCCGCCGCATCAGAAGCCAAACTCGAAGCCCGACAAGTCTCTGCAACGCCGTCCCAGCAAGAACTATGCACTGATTACGAATGGACCGCCAACATGTCCACCATCGGCGGCAACAGCTCATATCGCACAGTCCTGCTACAAAAATCCAATGTCGGCACCATTCCCAATGCCCGGATGATGGATGCTGCAATCAAGAAGCTGCCCGCGCTCACCGCTGACCGACAACTGAATACCGTGTGTGGCAACAAAACCCAAATCGCTTTGACTGAGGCAGAGAAGAATTTTACTCAGGGTATTGTGGCGCAGTTCACAACCGAGGGATTGCCAGTGGGAATTAAGGCTGGTCCAGAGGTCATCTTCGTTGTTGGATCCATTTGCATCATCTTCTCTGTTGTTTGGGTTTTCAGCGGATAAAAAACACGAAACAGAAGGAAATCAGAGGCTGGGCTTCTCAGAGGGAGGGATGGTTGCATAATCACCTTGCGCTATTGCGAGAGTCTCGCCTGAAACAAGGACCAGAAGTACGAGTGCAGATACCCAAAGTTATTAACATGTTTACTCATACTACTTGAACTTGGTTGTTCCTTTTTTTGTGCTGCGCTACTCTGCTGTGCTACACTGCATGTTGTACTCTTTTGCACCCCGGCCGATGGTCAGACTTGAGTCACACCTACTTGGGGGATCGAGCAATACCGTAAAAATCTACCAAAGTGGCCGCCAGTCAGTAGGGGCTCTGCGGATTGCGGGACAAGCTTAAATCAGCTGCGATGACGCGTCACATGGGGATTACTAACAAAATTATATCACAATACTTCTTAGAAGTCTATCTCAGTACTGAAGTATCTTATATGAATTAATTTTAGAGCTTGATTTAGTCTTTATATATAAATTTTTTGAGGGTTTTTAACTGTTTGATTTTCCTTAGCGCTTGCTAGCGTGCTGCTAGTACAAGGGTGGTGCACGAATTCTTGAGCATGGCTCGTGCAGCGCATGGGCCATAGAAACTGATCGAGGTTCTTTACTCCAATAGAGTCCTATATACAATTCAGAACATCGCTATAAGGCTATATAGAAGGCTAGAGGTAAGTGTATATAACACTAATTAATCTAAGTTGTATATAGATTATAGTATACGTAAGATTCTGTAACAAAGTGTTAAGGCCTTGGAACCGGTAAGGGTAACGAGGGCAAGTATGCTTCTGTGAGAGGAGTGGTTTGTCTTGATTAACGGTGGCTCTGTATCGGAGTATCACGAGTGGGTGCGAGTATCAATGTATGATAAGAATCTGATTGAAGTATCTGTCGTGATGCTCGGTTTAGATAAGAGTGTAAAGAAGAGATTGAACACGATGGACTACAGAGGTCCATTGACGTCCTTATATGCATGCTGTTGAGCGCTCTCCCCAGAGCGGTCACGTGTTCGGCTGCGCCTCATCACAGGGCCCAATCGCGTTCCGGCACAACGACCTTGCGTCGCTTGGTATCGTAACACAAAGGTCTCCGGAATCCTTGAGATCCTTGAGAACTCTGGTACTAGTTAGGAGTATGGCTAATACGCTAGAAATTATAAGGGAGCGTTGTCTTGCTGTAATTGCTGCAGATGGAGGCCCTACAAAGTATTAATACTAAATAAGCAGCTGTTTTAATGTGATAATGTGGCGAAATGAGCACTAGCAGGGTGCGTTAGCAGGGAGTGCTGCTAGCCCGCTCAGGATCTCACCTTGTACTAGCTGGCGGTTACTTTGGCGGATTTTTACGGTACCGAGGATGGAGCGGATTTAGCCCGGAGATAAGAAGCTTCTCTCGTCTCCATGTGGGGCAATGATTAGTGCGCTATTGACTACGGACTTAACACTGGCCCCGCCATTCTACTGCGCGCCCCTCGCTAACCATTACAGTTCGGACGGACGAGTGTAACTCTAAATTCTGAAGTGATTACGTAGTACATTTATGTGCGACATTTCGAGCTTCGAGCTCCGAAGCTATAAGAGAAGCCTACTTACCATGTTGTGCCAGTGTATCCTCATGCTATCAACCCCCACACCTCCTAGTCACTGTCCTATTGAACTGACCTGAAGTGTCCTTTTACCCTCCCAATAGACATCAACATGTCTAATACGGCATTGGGTCAAATTCCGAAGCCAAAATCATTACTTGACTTTCAGCGTATTCTGTCTCCCACCGCAGGTGTCCGCGTCTCGCCACTATGCCTTGGAGCCATGAATTTTGGTGACGCATGGGAGAGCCTTTTGGGCAAATGCGACAAGAAGACCACGTTCGAGATTTTAGATTACTTCTACAATCAAGGTGGAAATTTCATTGATACGTAAGGCGGCCACCGCAGCTCAATTCCACACACAAGGAATTTCGCATATCTTCAGCACACGATGCTAATGTCCATCATCAGCTCAAATAATTATCAAAACGAAGAATCTGAAAAATGGCTTGGTGAATGGCTCACGTCCCGCGAAAACCGTGACTCCATGGTCATTGCTACAAAATTCACAACCACATTCCCTGACCCCTTAAACCGATCACGGAACGTATCCAACCACGCAGGCAACAGCACAAAGTCGCTGCGCATCTCCCTTGAAGCCTCTCTCAAAAAGTTACAAACTGACTACATTGACCTGCTGTACGTGCATTGGTGGGATTTCACCACCTCCATTCCGGAATTGATGCAGAGCCTGAACCAAGTTGTGGCGAGTGGCAAGGTGCTGTATCTTGGTGTTAGCGATACTCCCGCTTGGGTTGTTAGCAAGGCAAATGAATGTAAGTTTCAAGTTACATATTACTAACTACCATATATAAGAGTTTTCAGATACTGATAAGGCATGGCATAGACGCACGCAACCACGGTCTCCGCCCCTTCTCCGTCTACCAAGGCCGCTGGTCCGCTGCCAACCGCGACTTCGAGCGCGAAATCCTCCCCATGGCGCGTGATGAAGGCCTTGCCCTTTGTCCCTGGGGTGTACTCGGCAGCGGGACTTTCACCACGGAGCAGAAGCGTGCAGAATCGGACACAGGACGTAACACCAACTGGGCACCTCCAACCGAGAAAGACATTGCCGTGAGCAAGAAGCTTGAAATTATTGCCAAGAGACGCAATACTTTGATCACTAGTATCGCACTGGCATATGTGCGGAGCAAGTACCCGTATGTCTATCCAATCGTGGGTGGACGCAAAGTGGAGCATCTGAAGGGGAATATCGAGGCATTGGGTATTGATCTTACTGACGAGGAGGTCCTTGACATTGATTCTGCGGTCGACTTCGATGTTGGGTTTCCTATGAGCTTCTTATTTGAATTCGTAGGAACAGCCAAGTACAGCACTAACATGACAAGTACGGATGTAAAGTTGTTGAAGTATGCGGGGCACCTAGACATGCCGCAGCATTTGAAGGGGCCGAAGCCGCATGCGTTGGAAGAGGCCGAGCAGTAATTCATAGACACTAAGGTCAGAATTTGAATGTCTATATAGTAAAATGATGCTGCGTACGATGCTGTTCTCAAGCGAAAGATTGTAGTGTATTGCCTCATGCCAAAGCAGCCACCAATCCAATCAAACCACCAAGCCCCATCAAAATCGCCCTGACATCATTCAGCTTTCCGAATTTTTCTAAAAACGACTTCACCTCCTTGTCCTGTTTCCTCGTACTCTCACGTCGTGTTTTCTCTTGTGGCCCACTCCAATCTAACCACTGACTCACATCGTCATCTCCCCCCACAGAGTCATCCGCAAATCCCGGCCATCCTCCTGCCATCTGCTGCTCCATCTTTTTTTGTTGTTGCTCAGCGGATTTTGCACTTCTGCTTCCACCAAGTTCTTGGTTCATCTTGATGAGTGCAAAATTGGTGGGCAACATGACCAACAAAGTCCAGGGCGCAATTGACATAGTAAGAGCTGCTGCTACTATGTAGAGGCCAGCCTTCCCTTTCATAGCATATTGTAGAAAACTTGATAATGTGCGGCTTCCAGCGGGTAAGGTCCGATATGCGAGGTACGCAAACCCGGAAGATGAAAGGAATGCTGTTGTGGGGAAGATGTGGGAGCCCCGACTAAATAACCAATGCGTCATGGGTAATGAGCGAGATGCAGGCTGAGACTTGAGAATGGGGACATCAAAAAGTGAGAGTGTTGCAATGCCACCTGATGCTAGGAAGGCGGTGGATACGCTGAAAACCTGCACGGCCTGGGTTGAAGACATGTCGGAGGGCTGCAATGCGAGGGCCGAATAAAACGTACAATCAGATGGCCAAATGTACTTAAAATGAGTGCTGAGAGTGAAGACAAATTCGAACTGATATTGACGTTCTAGAACGAAGGTGTTGAATACAGCAATCGGGCCGGACGAAGTCCGCGATGCCGCTAGTTTGAAGTCAGGCCTGCTTGGCACTTCTCCTTCCACCCACTTCATATCCAGTCCTGAAGCCAGAAATTTACTCAGTTCGCTTATGAACTCTAGGTAGAGCGAACCAGCACGCCATCATAGCAGCATACAAACCTAAACAAACAGGATGCAAAACCCAGGTACCCGTAGCCTGCGCAAGTATACCAGTCGTGAAAGGGGCAACTGCGCCTCCAGAGCTTCCAGCTCCTCCGATGAAGCCGACAGCAGTCGTTTGAATATGGCGAGGCAAAAGGCGCGTGAAGATTGTTTGTGCACAAGGGTAGACTGGGCCGAGTAAAAGGCCCAGGAGAGATACCGCAACAGCATTACCGATGATATTGGGAATTTGCCATGCGAGCAGTTGGAGTGCAAATGTTCCGATCGTCAAGATAATCACGAATTTCTTCTCACCTATCTTTGGTGCGGCGTGTGTAAGAACGAAGCGGCCGAGAGTGATGCCACCCTATTGAATTATTAGCGACGAGTCGAGCTCCAGGTAATCTTGTTCACTTACCCAGAAACCCGCAGTAACATATCCGACCTTCGCTGGGTCACCATCTCTGTAGTTGATGAGATATGAAATGATCCAACCTGAGATGGCCACTTCTGCTCCTTGATATGCGAAAATAAAGAGTGCACCGAATATGGTGACTTTGCTCTTCAACGCGAGCTTCAATTCTTTGAGACTGCTTGATGCCTCCTCGCTAGCTCTTTGCCTGCTGGCTGTGGCCTCTAGCGCTGTCAAAAGAGTTAGCTCAGAATCTTCTTGGTAAGACCAGAATGCGTAGGCTGCGAACACGATGCAGCATACCCGCAGACCAACCGCGATAAAGTAGAACCGTGACCACAGTACCCCATTTGAAACAAGGGCTGTGCCAATAATTGGGGCGATGATGCCTCCAACCCCATATGACCCATGAGATAGACCTAGAATAACGCTTGAAGGATGTGTATTGGCACAGTAGACGTTGTTGAGCGCAAGGTTCATTGCGGCACCGTATCCCAGTAGAAAGAAACTGACCATGTTAGACAGTACCAAAGCGAATGTAAATGGAAGTACTTACGAAATTACTACAAGCGGATACGGTGGTGTGCAGACAAGAATGATATATGCGCAAAGCTGGATCATATCTCCAATTACTAACGACTTTGCTCTACCAATCTTTCCCAAGATGGCGTCTGTGAAAAAGGCTGCCAAAATAAAACCAGTAGCGTTTCCGACGAAAACAAGGGATATAATTGAATACGAGATATGGTAGTGGGATTCCATAGATGGGATCAGAGCACCAATAACTGGACCTTGTCAGTACAAATTTGTTGGATTGCCGTCTTGCGTCTGACATACCAGAATCATTCATCCCATTCGCAAAATAGATCAAGCAGCAGCACAAGATCCTCCATTTTGTCATAGCGTCACCATTCCACGTCCGCACCAACCCAGTAGCGTCATCTCTGCTAGGCGTAGTAGGTCTACTCATCTTAAGCTCATTAGGCGTCTTCGGTGTCTGCTCTCCTGTCGGGGTCGCTTGCCCCAAAGCGTAGGGGTTTGATTTCAGAGGCTCTTCGTGAGGCTTTGAAGTGGTGACCTGACCAAGCTCGATATCTGGTAAGATGCCAACATCTCGCAGGTTCTTTGGTGGTTGAGTTCTGTTTGCTTGGTATGCAGGTGCAGGGTTGGCTATCTTTGACTCGGGTACGACGTCAAAGAAATTATGGAAGGCAGCAGATGACATTTTTGACAAATTCGCTCGAATTGGGAGATTGATCGAACAATTCTTTGTCAGGCTGAGCGCTGAAGGCGCTGATTTCTAACAATGTTGAGTGTGCCAATCGTTCTTGGGTGAAGACATTGAGGTACGATCATCTTGAATTTGTGGAGAACGATAGCAACGCCTTGCTGAATAATTCCATCTAGAAAAAAAAGCATGTAATAGCGCCCTTTTCGAAAAAGGGAACTCATCCGCAGGTTTGCTAAAGGTTCCTGCATAACACAGGTATCAGCCTGTGTGATGCACGTGGATGGTTTTTCGATAAGGCGGTCGGAATTGCCTACTTCGGCTCGGCAACTTTTTCCCAAACCAAAATTCTGCTGACCCCACCAAACATTACCGCTGGACGGGTGGCTGATTATCAAAGACCCACAAGAACCTGTTTCTGACATACAATAACATACGTGTGCCTACATATTCAACATGCCGCGCCCGAAACGTGCGCTCCTCGCAACGATCGATTCGACCATTACACCGCCTGACTCGCTTCTGCCTACGCACCGCATCGCACGTGTTACTACGGCTGCGGGCAACAACCTGTACAATGCAGAGCTGTCGGACGGGAAACCAGTCCTCGCTGAGCTGGAGGCCAAGTTCCGGTCGACGGTGTGGATCAAGCGGGGCAGCTACATAGTTGTAGATACGTCCGCCCGGGCAGACCGAGAGAACAAGCTAGGCGGCGAGATCGTAAACGTTGTGCGAGACGAAAAACAATGGAGAAAAATGGCATACTGGTACGTTTTCAGAGATTCAATTTCACATCTATAAAGGGTATCATGAGTACCGGGACATGATGCTTATACACATTGCAACAGGCCCAAAGAGTTTGTCAAAAAGCCCACACACGTGCAGGACAGCGACGAAGAAGAATCGACGGTCGGCAAAATGCCGCCGGCCGATTCAGACGAGGACTGAATAGTATCACTCGGCGTGCTCGTGGTCGTCAATCACACCCTTTAGTTCACCCGTGTACTCATTTCGTGTTCCCCACCACACGCCTGCAACTGTGGTTGCCAGTACGCCAACGACGGTTGCTGAACTGATGGGCGTGCTTGGATACACATTCCAGGCCCATTCTTGTGCTCCCCACAACGCGTACTGAACAATAGGGTGGAAACCTGCTTTCCACAGGAGGAATGGCGTGCTCCACGCAATATACGCATAGAACTGATAGTGCAGTGATCGCGCACACAACATGCCGATTGTCATGGCAGTCAGGATGGTAGTCATGACAAAATCTGGCGTAACTCGTTGCGACATGGTGTCCTGGTCCCTGGGTTCGGCTTGGGGCATAATAATTTTGAGGAATTGTTTCAGCGAGCGTTTGGATGGCTTAGTCCAGCGCGTGGCAGCGAACCAGCCAAGCAAGGATATGTGGATCGCTAGCAGTCCGAAAGCAAAGGGACGAGATAGGAATGTTTCTTCTGGGACAAAGCGCCAATTCACCGTCCATTTGTAGAGGAAAGCACGGCTCAGTTCAAAAGCCCTTGCAAAATAGGAAAAGGATTGCTTTCTGAACGGGTACCCGAATAGAACCTATTATCATTTAATCAGCCAAATTCAACAAACTCCCATTTGCTCTGACCTACCGTTGTCTGGAAAATGATCATGAATTGCGTCATTGTCTCCCTACTACCTAATTTTTGAATCATTAGAACACCCATTGCAGGTAGCGGTAGTAACAGGCTCATTTTGACATTTAGACCTGTTGCAAACAAGAAACCTCCGATATGCCATTGATCTCGCTGATAGGCGAAAATGGCAGCCCAAAGCCCCAGAATGGCAAAGCAGTCGTTGAAACACCTCAGCACAAAGATACTATGCAGCCGCTTTGACAAAACTAGAAGTGGGAAAACATAAGGTGGGACCTGAGTTCGCCATTAGCATAAGAATCATTGAGAAAGAATATCTGATAAAGTATCATGAAACACATACCTGCGCTCTCCGATAACACTGAAAAACAAGCGCCAATGTGCCCAAATAGATGAGCGCAAATAGATACTGCGCAAGTTCGATATTGCGTCCTTCATCAGTAATTTGGAACAGGTACTTGTAGATCCAGACGTGCGCGCCAGGATAAACAAGCGGGCCTGTTGAGCCCTCGATTTTCCTGTAGTCGCGCTCGCCCTTGAGGAAGATGGAAATTTGCTGCATGTATGTTGACCAGTCGATTTCAGTATCTAGTGTTAGGTATGAGTAGGGTGATGGTTTGACACGTGGTAAGTAGACGTACATGGGACGCGGTCGATGATGATGCCACACAGGATTGCGTCGACGACGAGCAGCAATGGTGTCACCCATCGCGTGTGGTCCGGGTTGTACGCAAGATCCAGTGCATTCTGTATTATCGACGGCATGGCGGTGGTGGTTTATGGTTCGAAATGGGTTGGGATGTCCAGGGTTAGCGCTGGTGATATAGCAAAGCGCGAAATCACGTGGGGCAGGAGCTGAGAGTTTCAGCAGTGCGTTTGGTTCAGAAGCTGTTTCAGCACGACATATATTTTTCGTCCGATTGCCTGAGTGCGGCGCTATTCTGGGCGAAGGAGGAAATATGGGCATATAGCTTGTAGGTGCAATGGTGTTCAATTGACATGCATGCACATCATAGCTTGGCCTTGACAGGTGCGAAGGTGCTACCTGCGCCACCACCCAGGGCTGCCACCAGCTCGTCTACCTTTTCCAACACCCATGTGCATCCTTGGTCGCTAACGAGCCAGCTTATGCCCTCTTCACCACCCGCCTCTGGCTCGTCTTTCCACGTGCCATCTTCCCATGCCTTCCGCAGCCCAAATACGTGGCTGAGGACTTGCGGGCCAACCCCTTGCTGCGCTCTCAAGCAAGTAATGGCTACCAAGCTTGTGGTTATGCGTCCTACTTTTGCGCCCGGCTTGCCTGGTGGGTCTGTAAACAATCCACCATATTCCTGATTTATTATGAAAACGGGCAGATCTGGATGCGCGTCACCCAGCTTGTGTTCGAGCTTCGTCGCCAGGGGCCGGTATATGGCATCCCACAACGCTCGGCCCCGTGTGTTTATGGACTCAATGTTGGAGGGGCTGGGGATGCGGGTTGGCTTTGTGTTGAGCGAGGATGCAATGGAGGGAGGTAGTTCGGCGCGAAAGGCATTGAGCATGTTGATGGTACGCGGGATCTGGCATCATGTCAAGGGCGGTCTTTCTAGTAGACCGGAGAGACAAACACCATTGAAGCCTATGCACTTTAGGCCAACCTCACGCATAAACTCTGCGTTGGCGACGGCCTCACTCGGTGGCCTGGACGCGCTTGTGGAGTTGTAAAGAGCCAGCATTGACTCGGGCGAGTTCATTGTCATAGTCGCAGCGGTAGCAATACCAAGCCATGACGGTCGCCCAAGTTTCCGCTCGGTTGCCTCTTCTTGTAAGCGCTGGTAGACGGCCTGGATACGCGGTGGTGCTGGGACGGGCCCTGGCCGTGAATGCGCCGCGTTGATGAGCGATTTGAGTGATGGCGATAGTTTCGACATGGCTGGAAAACAATGAAGAGGCAATCAGACACGGCGTTCAACAACTATAAGATTCCATCTATACACAACGGAGCAAAAAGAGGCAACCGTCAATTGAGCATAGGCACTCGACATGTATTGTGCATGACGCCAGCCGAGATGCGCTCTGTTCCGAGGGAATTCCGCCATCCTCGGCTCTACTTCTGGCTGCGCACACCCTACCCCCCAAGCGGTCTAGCCATCATTCGCCCAACCCCACGCATCCCACTCTTCTTGCCAGCTTATCGGCCCAAGTGCCCCCTCCACGCTCAGAACCTGTCCTTTGATACACTCATCAAACGCTACCTTTTGCTGTTTCTCCTCATAGAAGGTATTATATCGCGGATGCAGCGCATCTTTGAGATTCTTCACATCACCCTGTGGGTGCAATTTCTCCCATGGTCTCGTGCACACCCGGCCTTTGCAGCGCTTGAGTGTGAAGAGCAGAGCGTCGAGACGAGCCGTGAGAGAGGCAATCGACCAGCCGTTAATATTCTTGTCGGACGGCGACGTTGAGAGTAGATTGTGTAGCTGGTGTGGATCCTCAGATATATTGTATATTCATGTTATGTGCGGCTTTCCCAGTCAAGAAAGACACCCGCGAAGGACAACACAGGGCAACGGTACAGAAGTGTTTCTGAGCCGACGGTTGATGCTTGACAGAATCCAACAGTAAGTCTTGATCGTCCGTCATGATCAAGATAAAATTCGGCCTGGAAACATTACTAGTAATGCCTGCAAGGAGCAGTAACAATGTTTGCCTCAATGGCATGATCAAAAATCGCAGTGTACAATGTCTAGATCGATGCTGATTCCTGTGAAGAGCAAAACGATAGCATCGTTATTGTGTGTGACCCCAACGCTGCAATAAAATATTCCTACATTTTGGATTACGCAAAGCACCGGCTAATATACATATGCTCATAAATTTATTTAAAATTACTGACAACATACGTATGATAAATGCTGTAAGCTTATATAGTTGCTAGTTTAAAAGAACTTCGAGGTAAGAGTTCCCAAGGGTCTCGCAGCATCCACCTCAGAAAAACAGTAGTCATATATCACAGTAGACCGCGATCTTAAAGAGACATTTTGCTGTTTTGGCGTAGAGATGAGCAATAAGAACACGACCAAATGCGAAGTAATGAGAATTTGTTATAGCATAGAGATAATCCAACAGACGCTAATATTCAAGGCGAAGCATGGTAGCCATAGGCTTGGTGTGCGGCTCTAGCAACAACTCCAAACCCCACTAAGACTCGCGGGCAAATCAGCAAGCAATTTCGTTGATAGTAACCTCAACTGTAGCCGGCGTCTTGACATCTCCCCAGAAGCCAACTTGCTTCGAGGGCTCCACTGGGCTTATAATCTCCCATAGACTGTGATCCGCTTCAGCAGCAGCCGGACTCATTGCGGCCGGAACCATGGCTACGAATTCTTCATATGTGATGATGCCGTCGCCATCCGCGTCACATTTCTTCATCATCTCGTCCAACTCCGCTGTCGTCAGCAAACTGTCTAAATCGGCGAGACAGTGCCTGAGTTCTTCGTACGAGATGTCGCCCGAGTTGTCGGTGTCGAAGAGTTGGAAGCGGGCGCGCAGACGGTTCTGCATGTCAGCAGCCATCTTGATCTGCAACAAGGCAGAAAACTCTTCAAATGTGAGACCCTTGCTGTTTGATTTGCCGGAAATGGTGTCAATGGCGATCTGAAGTTCTGTCTGTGTGTAGGTGCGATGGGTTGCGGCAAGGACTTCGACAAGTTCCTTCATGTCTAGGAAGCCGTTGCCGTCTTTGTCGAACTTGCGGAAGGCTTCGCGGCACTCTGCTGCTTTTTCGGGTGTAAGCCAGTCGGTCACAATGGTATTCTTGCGTTTCACTCGGTTTTTGACAAAGGCGTCAAGTCTTTCGACGACGTCAAAGGTTGCTTCTGTTGCATCCCACAGCTTTTGGGAGTCGTGGCCGAACCGTACGTGCCCGCCCTCAGCAATCAGTGGTAAGTCAAAACGTACGCCAGGGTTATCCATGAGCTTCTGTCCGACTACAGAAGTTTTGCGGCCGTAGTAGTGATCTCGGTGCGGAAAATTTCCACAAAGGTCAACGATACGAAGGTGCTCCTCGAAGATGGTGCGGAAGATATGAAGTTCGGTCGGTAAATGTGGCTCAAGCTTATTCCAGAAATGCATGCACGCCTGCTGATCTTTCACATTTTCTTGATGTGTGAGGATCAGGCATGGCACGAACAAGCACTCCTCAGGCTTCAGTACGCTCAGCCAGTCATGACCTGTATCGACTAGTGCCCGACCAGGTGCGTCGCCAGCGTACATGTCTACTGTATGGCGATAGATGTTTCGCGGAAACTGATCAAGGAGGATCATAAGAGCTACGCAACCTCGTGGAGACCATCGCCAATGTGCATAATGGCCTTCGAGCGCCAATTTCACATGATGGCCGAAACGAGTGCGGATTTCGATATCAGTTGCTGTAGATTTTCCGAACCAGAGCTTTAGACAGGACATGACATCCAGTGAACCATCAGGACGACGGAGGAACATGAAATTGATGAGCTCATCTTGAAGTTGTTTGTTCATGTTGCTGAGTTTGTAGATAGATGCCGAAGAATGTGGACGGCAGAAGAAATGGTAATTAGGAGGGAATAAGTATTTGTTGTTGAGCCAAGTTGAAGCGACTTGCTTTATTAATGAATCGCATGCTCCAATAACCATCGTCTTGGTTGTCCTCATGGCTGCCCGGCTCCCCCTCTTCCAACGCCTCACATCATGTCAGTCAGCCCCAGCTCCCAAATAAAGCCATTTCTCTAAGCCAGCACAGAAGCAACCCAATGAAGACTTAGTTTTTAATGGCGTGTAATGCAGGGTGCGTGGGCTGTCGGGGCCGGACCATCGCTTGGGGCTGGGTGGTCGCATGGGGCTGAGGATTATGCAAGCCAAGAACCCAAATGAGTTTGTAAGGAATTCTAAAATTGGGTTATGCTTAGCTGTGATGTTGCAGCTATATGTCGATGGCATTTATGGCACCATAGCTGCATCCATTCAGCCAGTGCCAGACTCCGTCAGATCTTAGTCCCTTCGCAATGATTGTACTATGTCCATGTCCAGGCTTGGCTGGACAGAACTCGTTGCGCTGGACTGGATACTGGATGGTCGATATGCGAAACATGTCATCCCAAAAGCGGAGACAAGAGACTTCAGTCAGCCATCGTGGCAGCTGAATTGCTGTTGGTTCTATTTCGACTTCGCTTGAGCTGTGGCTCTGCGAAATTGGGGTTTTTCGACTCTTCCCCACTTCCTTGAACAGCAAAGGTTTTCTCGGGATCCCAATTGATCAAACCCCCTTCTTTTGTAATCGCCAGCATTTGACCTCTGTCCTCTAAGCTCAAGCTACAGATGTGCTTATGGACGGCCCAATCTTTTCGTTGGCATACACTAGAACAGTATGTCGCAGTGCCACACTTGCCACATCGATGAAGAGAGTCACGTTCGTCTGCTCGTTTTCGACAGGTAGTACATTCCAGAAAGCTGAGGCTCTTGTAAAGCCAGTGCGGATTCATGGGAATCCCATCACCCCAGACATCCATAGGCGCATACTCGACATAAAATTTGTGTTTCAGTTTTTTGCCTGTATCCCATCTCTTTTGGAGTACAAGTTGCTTGACGAATTCCATACTTAATCTATCAATCTCCAGAGGATCCGTAATATCAATATCGCCCTTCATACTCTCTTTGGGATTCGGGACCCAGATGCCTCGTTTCATTCCTTCCAAACAAACATTGTAGGTAAGCATCAGAGTCCAGTTATCTCCATCTTTATCCAGGGCACCGAAAGTAATCTGGTTTCCTACGCGGCCAATCTCTATGTTTGTCTCGTCCGGTTCGCCCTGTTGAATGGCTAGTGACCACGTGAATGAAAACCAGGCATCGAAATCAAGAAAGGCAGTAAGTGCGTCGGGACACCAGTTATACAGAACTGTAGCTATTCCAACTGGCGTAATCCAGGTGCTGCTGTCGGTGTTGTCAATTTCTTGCTTGGTATCTATAACTGCGAGGGGACAACGATGCAGCAAAAGGCAGACATCTGGATGGCCAGGCAGTCTGAACGTGTCAAGGACCAAGATAGCGGCCATTGGTGATGTAGGCAATTGTGAGTGACTGCTCTAAATTTGTGGCATGTGGGGGAATTTAGAGTGGCGCTAAGAGCGACGCTTGATTGGCTAAGAAATTACAGAGTTATTTCCATTCGGCATGACTTGAGACACTGCAAAAGATCGCAACATTGTGTAGTCTTGGCAAGAATTTGCTTCTGCTGATGAGGAAGCGAGATTTTGTGGTTTGTTGTATGCTGCATGTTAATTGCTCTTCTTATGCTGAAGCATATACTGATGCTACCCTCCTCGACATGTTGATATGTACAAGTGGGTACTACATCAAACGCATTCATGGCGTCTTGAAGTTACTGGCGTTATTGGTCGTCATCTTTGGACCGTGCATCTTTCCTCGCCCTGTCTGCGCTGGCTTTGGTAGATGGTCTTTCCTCGACCTCGACTTCGCTCTCCGGCTTCCACCCCAGCACCTGACTCACTAGTCCACCCGGTTTGGGTACTGGACATTCTCGCTTTGAGGCCAGCTTCTCTCGTCTGCGTGTTCGCCTAGCCTCTAACATTGGGTCGGCTGAGTCGGCAAAGGTTCGAGGATCGACGGGACACGGGAGGAGATGCGGTGCAGCGACCACCAGGAAAGAGACCATGAGGGTGGTGGTAAACAAAGAGGTGGTCATGCGCGATCGGGGATGGAGGTGGGGCGGCATGTTGTGGTTGTATGGAGGGTGATGGGAGAATTTGGGGCTATTGCGGAGGCATGCCTGGACGGTGCGGGTCGTCGGAGCAATTTAGAGAGGATTTCAATATGTCAGAGGAAGGCAGCAAGCCAATTGAGATGTCTCAATGGGATGCGGGGCTGGCGGTGGTGGTGGTGAGGCCGGCTTTGGAGTGGAGGGTCGAATGCTCAGTGTTGGCTGCTGACCGTCCATTAGCTCAACCGCGCTAGACGAAGATCCCTGCAGGCGTTGACGTCGCCTCCACCTAGAATTGTCTCCCAGACTGTAATCGCGATAGTAGACTACCCTTCACGAGGCACGCGCCATAGCTAACATAGCACATCCGTCCATCGCATCATGAGCGTCGGTGGTAGTGACCTCGACAAGTATGTATGCATGCAACCTCGGCTTCGTATGGCAACGACGAATGGTGTCCGACTAACACGCTGCTAGAGCCATACAGCAGCTTCGTGCCTGTCGCCCCATACCCGAAAACCAAGTCCGCGAGCTATGTTACAAGGCGCGCGAGCTGCTGATAGAAGAGGGCAATGTCGTCGGCGTTGACGCCCCAGTCACTGTAGGCAACGCGCCCGTTTGCGCTCCCATCCTCGCTGATAAGCTTTCTATGGTAGATATGTGGCGACATTCACGGTCAATTCCATGATCTGATGGAGCTATTTCGTGTTGGCGGCGACGTTCCAGATACAAATTATCTCTTCATGGGTATGCTGTACGCATCTGCTGCGGGGCGCACTGAACGCTGATTGTAGCATAGGCGACTTCGTTGATCGAGGCTTCTACTCTCTCGAATCATTTCTCCTTCTCCTCTGCCTCAAGGTACGATACCCGGACAGAATCACCCTCATTCGGGGCAACCACGAGTCACGTCAAATTACCACAGTCTATGGCTTCTACGACGAGTGTCTAAGAAAATATGGCAGCGCCAACGTGTGGAGGTAAACGCATGTAGAACAACACGCCTGCCAATAAATCGCTAAGTCAGCCAGGTACTGCTGTGAAGTCTTTGACTATCTAGCCCTCGGCGCATTGGTACAGGGTGCTGCTACGTCCCTCCAACCCACCGACGGCCCCATGGCCGAGAACAGCAATCTCGACAACATGCCTGATGGCGACCAAGACATTGAAATCGAGACCTTGAACGCCAACGGTGAGATTATGTATCGATATGCACGCAATTCAGATTCGCAGTCAAGCGTGACATCACAAGTTAGCGCAAACATGGGGTCCTCCTCCCCAGTCGCTCCTTCCCCATCCCGCGTCGGCCCTGCTGGAACCGGCGCTACATCTTCTGCCAACGGTTCAAGAAGAAATGATACGGGAGCCATTCTCTGTGTACACGGTGGCTTGTCTCCTCTGGTTGATACAGTCGACAAAATCAGACTCATTGACCGGAAACAAGAGGTACCACACGAAGGTGCAATGTGCGACCTGCTATGGTCTGACCCCGATGAAATTGACGGCTGGGGATTGTCACCACGTGGCGCCGGCTTTCTCTTCGGCGCCGACATTGTCAAAGCCTTCAATTACAAAAATGACCTCAGTCTCATTGCCCGAGCACATCAACTCGTCATGGAGGGTTTCAAAGAGATGTTCGACTCAACTATTGTAACAGTTTGGTCTGCCCCCAACTACTGCTACCGCTGCGGTAACGTAGCTGCTATCCTCGAGATTGGTGAGGATGGCTCAAATGCAGGATACCAACGACGCAACAATGGCGACAGAGCTGGTGGCGGTGGTGGCTGGATCCTAGGCTCAAACGCTGGACCCAATGGCGAACGTCGACTAAGCTCAGTACTCGACGATAACATGCAACGAAACCTAGAAGGGCCTGGTAGGCGGTATCGCGTCTTCGAAGCCGCACCCCAGGACTCAAGGGGTATGCCTGCTAAGAAGCCGGTTGCAGATTATTTTCTTTAGATCATGAAGACCGGTGCGGATGGATTCATAATAGATCGCACCACCTGGGAATGCTCGACAACAAGGACGTTCAGTATTTTCTCAGAAGAGTAGCACGCACGTTTTGGATTGGCATGTGAATATGGATACCCAAATAAGAATATCGTCACCCAAGTCTTGTCATCACATACTCCTAGGCATGATGCCCGTGACTAAGAAATTCACAAACCAGGTATGTCGGGTATTGCATATAGAATACTAAACGGACTGTGAAATCAGTGGAACGAGAAACGTGATAGCGCGTCAGTCGCAAGCAAATAGACTACGTCATCGAGGACCCTGAGCCACAACACCACAACACCACAGCCGATGCGAACAGGATGTTATACACTTACCCCAAACATTTAGTCGATCATAACCTCAGACTATAATAGAATACCATACTAATTAAGACAATGCCTTCTCAGTTCCTCACTACAGCCCAACGGATGAGCTACCGAATCGGCCGGGGCGAACAAGGCGTCCTAACCTTCGAGCTTTATAAATCCGAAATTCTACCCATCTAGCGCTTCAAGACCCCTTCTATCGCATGCAAGAGCTCGAGCGAGATCTACGCCAGGTTTCTCGAGTACGACGATCAAGATGATTTCATCGGCATGGACATGGCTCGCAAGTTCCTACAAATGGGCATGGCACGTGCAAAGCGGTATGCTAACCATGCTGGGTAAAGAAAATATGATAAAAAAACGGGGGTTGAGTTGGAAAAACATGATGGGCACAAGGGGAGGGATGAGAAGTTGGAGGCTAGTCTAGTGTTCTGCGAGATGTGGGAAAGAGCCAAAAGTTTTGAGGGGTATATGGAGAAGAAGGAACGGTTTATAATGGAGCAAAAGAGGTGGGACAAGGAACAAAAAAGAGATGCGAAAATGGGTGAAGGGCAGAAATCTGAGGCGGATGGAAAGAAGTGATCTTAGCTGATTGATCAGAGGCTGAGTTGCAACGGCAATAGCGAAAAGGGTCTATCTACAGCATTGAGCCGGAGACGCCCTATATGTCACGCGCCTCCCAGCCTTCTAGCCATCCGGCCTCCAACAGCTGAGACCATTGGGGCCGAAGATCTTCATTATTCAGCCCTATCCAGCCGTGGCGTTGCGCCGCGCATACTCTCGAAGCTTTGATACGCCCTCAGTTGCGGCAGATCAGCCCAGCCAATAACACCAAATATACCATTGGTTGGAATCACAAAATTCGAACCGACGTTAGGCCATTCTATGAGCACATAGCTGCGAGCATGATCTGTACTGTTTGCACCCTAAGTACCGATATCATTCTCGCTACAAGGGTAAGTAATATGGCGCTAGACGCGGGCCGCGAGATGGAGGGTCGGCCCGGACTATGATTTGATATCGATACACCAAGTTCCAAGGACTTCACCCAAAACAAACGCCTCCCCGACATCAGACAGGCGGCAATTTGCCTTACTAGCATTCCGTTTTCAGCCTCCTAAGAATGAGACGACAGCCTTCCAGCACAATCAGCCTCGACTGCTTACAGGATATTTCTTCCTCTGATGCTCTAATCCGTCACATATCAATGGATCAGCGATGTCTCTACCATAGTTCCATAGCCGAGGGTGATATGCTTCAACCACATTCTTGTCTGGGTTGTATCGCAACTTCCCAGAGCCTTGACATGGGTTAGCGACAGCCTGTCATCACTATGCGCCGAGCCTATCCATTTTGAGCGTCTTAATATTAGCCACACTACCGTTCGCAGTCATTGTATCATGCGAACTGATGGAGAGCTGACACTCATGGACGACAAGGCATGGACTCAGCAAAATGCATATATTTATAGGTGCACCACCCGCTAGGGGTCGCTCAGCCTTTCTGGTAATTCCTCCACCTCATTTGTGTTTGAAGAAGTGCCATCATCCAACCATGACTAACATACCTCTAGATGCCGCTAAACCTGAGGAAATACCTCTCGAAGTTCGTTCGGCGCTTCTTGAGTACGATGATAAGATCAATGCAGATGCCGAAGCATACAAGTACACCGGTCTCCCATCAGACCGGAAGCGCATCCGTCTTCTTCGTTTATACCCCGGCGTACTTAAAAGCCCACAAGTTCTGTGTAAGATTTTTGAAGCAGAATTTGTGGGGGACGAACGATTACCTAGAATTGTAGGCCCTGATGGCCTTCTGGGCGACCCAATTGAGTACGAAGCCCTATCTTGGCGATGGGGCGATGAAGATAACAGGCTCTACACGATTATGATACGCGAGAATTACCAGATGTACAAAAAAAGAGTATCTCAAACCTTGGGGCTGGCGTTGAAGTACTTGAGACGATCAGCGGATCGTATCTTGTGGATTGACGCTATCTGTATCAACCAAAAGCATAAGGAGGAACGAAGCTATCAAGTTTCTATGATGTCGCTTGTGTATACTCATGCCACCAGAGTCTGTGTCTGGATCGGTGAAGATGATAGAAACAGCCGGACAGCATTCGATTTCATCCGCAACGATATCTGCCACCTTAAAGACTTTGACAAGCTTTGCAACGACCAAGAATACTCTCCCAAATGGCGTGCCTTTCTTGGGCTCATGCAACGTGATTGGTTCTCTCGTCGATGGGTGGTGCAGGAAATCGCTCTTGCTACGAAGGCAAGTGTCTACTGTGGGCCTGATGAACTTGAGTGGCGAGAGTTGGCAATTGCAGTCGAATTGTTCGTGGAAGTTGAGACTGTAACGCATCGCCTCTCTGAACTTTTAAGCAAGGACAACAAATCACGAGTGCTTAAGAACTGGTTCGAACATATATCAGAGCTCGGTGCCAGCCTTCTGGTAAACGCGACGGCAAGAATCTTTCGAGAATACCAGCGGGGTGAGCTCACCACGCGAGGACCAACACGTCGAAGTTTGCTTAGTCTCGAATACCTTGTCACAAGTTTGTCGATTTTCGATTGTGGTCGACCACACGACTCTGTGTATGCCTTGATTGCCATCGCACGGGATGCATCTCCAAATCCCCCTGCTTCTGTCAAGCAAAAGAGGCAACAAGCGCTCATTACGCAAGTATTTGGCGACCAGCTGGAGCAAAAGCCCTACGAGCTTGACTACAATAGTCCCTATCCTGATGCCTGCAAAGAATTCGTACAGTTTTGCATCGAGAGATGCGCTAAAATTGATCCACTTCAGGCTTTGGACGTACTCTGTCGGCCTTGGGCAAAGAGCTGGCAGCCGGGAGTCAAGATGGATGAGGATCAAAGAGTTCGACCGAAGAAAGAGGGCATAAAAAGACGGGCGGAAGACGAGCCCTGGCTGGTCTCACTGGCGGATGACGCCAAACCATTTACAAAGGAATGTTGGGGGAAAAACTCTGACTTGTTACATGAACATTCTCCCTCAAACAATGAACATCCTCCCTTAAATGATGAAAATCCTCCCTCAAACGATATACAAACAGCACAAACCGAGAACGAGGCCCAAGTTTCTGGTATTTTTGGTACTCGAGCAAAGCGACAAAAAACGCACAACGATAAACGCAGCATGGAACAGTATCGAGAGAAACAAGGACCTGTTACTCAATTCATTGAATTGGCATTCCCTGCACCCAAAAAGAAAGAAGAAAACAAATCAAAGGATCCTGTGCGCATGTCGCCGGCAAAACATAATGTTCGTCAACGGAAAAAAGATGAAGACACGTGGAACAAAGAAGAAGTCGAAGTCGTCAAGGCTTTGAGTGAGGATCCAACATTGGAAGAGATTATCCGTGCAAAGTCGAAGCTTGCAAAGATTGATGCAGAAAGGGCTGAGCGTGAAGAAGTTGAGGGCGTCCACGCCAGAGACTTGTCGCCCCATTCTGACCCTTCCAAAGATGCTAGACGGAAACACTCAAAGCTTAGGCAGCTTGGTCTATCATCGTGGGTGGCGAGAATTGATGGTGCGCCGTTTGACATCTTCCCTCACCCAGGTATGGACATGGTGAAGATGGGGCGCAAGAATGCAGATCCCCTGGTTGGAGTTCCACAAGATGGACATCGAAACTACAGTGCTGGCCAGACAAAAGGTGTTGACCTCAAGACATTGCAGTTTAAAAAAAGAGCCCACCTGGGGCACCACAGTCTATACTTGAAGGGCTTTTGCTTCGACCGTGTTGAAAAGGTTGCACAAGTCTCGCAAGCAGGCGCAATTCCAGCATCTTGGCTAGATCTTGCAGGCTGGTCAGAAGCCCGAAGACCTTCGGGAATGAACGGCAGCCTCGATGACCCACCTACCGCATTCTGGAAGACTCTTGTGGCAGACCGTGGCAAGAATGACCGAAATCCGCCATATTACTATGCACGTGCCTGCAAAGAGAGTATCCTCAAGGGAGGCATTCGTAGTAATGCTGTTGATACAACTGCGCTCATCTACAACGAAAGAAATTCTATCATTGCCGAATTTTATCGTCGCGTACAATCTGTGATTTGGAACCGCGCACTGATCAAGACAAAGAAGGGTGTATTGGGTCTTGTTTCAGAAGACGTCAAGGAGGGTGATCTTGTCTGCATCATATATGGGTGCACCGTACCCGTCATTCTACGCCGCGAAAACTGTAGATTTAAGACGAAGACTGAACAGAAGAATGAGGAACTAGAGGACGGAATCGAAGTAATGAAACGGTTGATGGCTCAGATGGAGAGATATCGGGATCGTGCATTACAGCACAATAAGCTTAGCCAAGAAGAGAAAACTAAGATCAAAAAGTATACGGATGACTTCAATAAGGAGCATCAGGTCAGGAAGGACCCGGAAAAGGTCGCAAAACAAAAGCAGAACAAAAAGGAGCTCGAAGACGAGAGGAAGGAATTGTGGGGTGGTACGGATACGCAGAGCGACATAGAAGACGAGGACCCCCTTTTGGATATGGAAGAAGAGGGAACGATTGCACAAAGAGACGAGCAAGATACTGAGCAGAATGAATCCAATGATGCAAAGAAGAAATGCGAGGAAGATGAGCGAAAAAAGAAAGAGACAAAGAAGTCAGAGAGGCACAAGGAGCGACAACGAAAGGCCAAAATCCGCGATCCACTGCGGTACTATACTTTCTTAGATCAAGCCTACATACATGGCATGATGGATGGTGCAGCGGTGCGCCAGAAATTCTACACCGGCAAACCAGATCACATCTTTGAAATTCGATGAGAGGTGTTTTGAAACTGATGAGCATTTTTACTTTGCTTTGTTATTTGGGCTTATATATGAATTTCGGTCATAGAATCAATCTCGGAACAAAATGCCAGTTGTAAGCACTATGCCTTTTATAAACACGGGCATAGCGGTGTGGCCAGATCTGAACAGGGTAATTGTGCCGTTTCCCCGCAAAAATGTGTACTTTGAATATTTCTGGGTATCGAAAACCGCTTCCCACGACGCATTGGGTTGAGTTTATTGTTACACGCCAAAGATGAACGCCTTTTTCTCAACACTGTTTTATATTTTCATCTCTGTGATCGGGTCGGCAAGCTCAACTCCTTCATGCGTAGCAACGACATCCCAAGCCGATTTTCATGGCCGTACCAGCAGCGGGATTCAATCCGACGTTTGTGAATGGCTGGGAATTCCTTATGCTTCACCTCCAATCGGTCAATTACGATATGCACCTCCAGTGCGACTATCGCTTCAAGGAAGCTTCAATGCCAGCAACTATGTAATTATACTCATCCCACCTTGGCTTTAAGCCCGTATTTAATCAAATAAGGGTCACGACTGCCCGCAGACACAAGCGGCTTACTTTGCGTATCCCAACGCAACGGCACAATATGCCAGAACATTCGCCAACTTTGTCAATCAGGCAAACCATACGCAAAGCGAAGACTGTCTCACGTTGAATATATGGGCCAAGCCTAGTGGTCAGATAAAGCCGGTGATGGTATGGATTCACGGCGGCCGCTACTCGGCTGGGACCAGCAACACGCCATACTACAATGGTCAGTATCTTGCCAATAATCAAGATGTGGTAATAGTAACCTTCAACTTCCGCATCGGCATATTTGGCTTTCCTGGGGCTCCTGAGGGGACTCAAAACCTGGGATTCCTTGATCAATACATGGCAATAGCTTGGATTCGGGACAACATTGCAGCATTTGAAGGTGATCCATCTCGTATCATCATAGCAGGCCAGTCATCTGGCGCCCAATCCGTGGGAAACTGGGCGTATGCTTTCAAAGAAGATCCCATCGTGGCCGGGACAATAAGCCACTCTGGAAATATTTTTTCTTTTCCAGCCAACGATCTCAAACTCGCAGCAGCGAATTGGTACAACGTAGGTCTCTTTTCGATAGGATAAATGCAACCCACATTTACACCTCCTAGGTCTCAGGAACCCTTGGGTGCGGAACCTCAGGCGCCACCCTATCGTGCATACGCTCCTCAAACATAACCTTCGCCGCCATCCTCGCCGCCACAAGACGCGTGCCCCCACCTCCCAACAACTCGGCCACACGCTCCCTCCCCGCCTTCCAAATCACCATTGACAACCTTACAGCCTTTCCAGTCTCCTCATACCGCGCCCGCCTCTCCTCAGGCACCCTCGCACGCCTGCCTAGCCTACACATTACCAACGACCATGAATCAGGCTTCTACCGCATCTCGACGCTAGCACAGGGCCGCTCACCACTAGAGAGCGATTGGATGCTCTTTGAGCAAACGACGTTTACGTGTGCCGTGGCGGCGGAAGCGCACGGGCGGGCGAGCCTGGGTATCCCGACGTACCGCGCGCGGTATATGGCCGACTGGGCGAATCTGCGGCTGTACGAGCAGCCGTCTAGTGGGGCGTACCATGGCGTTGAAATCAACATGGTGGTGGGGAATTCGGAGGGAGTTAGTGGTGTTGAGGGTGTAACCGAGGAGCGGGAACTTACACAGACGATGCAGAGCGCAGTAAGGCTTGGTTTTTAAAACTTTGCGTGGTATGGAGACTAACGGGTTGTTTTAGTGGGTGGCATTTGTGCGGGATCCTGCGAATGGGTTGAGCGCGTTTGGATGGCCGGTGTATGAGGCGGGTGACAATACATTGGTTCGGATTGGGACAGATACGACTTCGAGAGTGGAGTTTGTGAGCCCGAAGATCTACGATGCAGTCTGCCCTGGACTGGGATTGGAGTTTTGGGATAGCAATGTCCCAGCATAGGTTATGCTACAGGGCAATCAATTGAGACGGCTCATTTCTCCACTTTTATACTACGTGTGGAAATGGTGCATGGAATGCTGTAATCAAGGGCTGATAAGAACCTTGCCAGAAGCTATGCCTTGATCAATCTAGGAGAATAACAACCACTAGCGTTTTCAGGATTGTAGCTGATGTGAAGTCAGACAGCTGCAAAACTACCGCCCTAGTTTATGACTAACAACATACTATGGTACAAGGCATAGGTAGTGTAGGTGGGTCCCGGGCAGCAGGGGTCAAGCGATACCTCTCTACCCGAACTGTTTCACAATCAAATCCTCTGTATTTTTATTTTATATTGAAATCTATGATTTTCAGTCGCCTGCACGTCCTTGTCGCATCCTCTCCTCATAGCCAACAGTCATGACGCCTCCATCAACGCCGCGTCACCGGTATCTTTCTCGCGATGAACGGCTTCAGATTCAGACGCTCCATTCAGCCGGCCATACCCAGCAGTGGATAGCAGCCCATCTCAAGGTGACAGAGAGACAGGTTGGCTATGCTGTCCACGCTGAACGCGTCACGCCCAAGAAGCGCACCGGCCCTAAGCCATCTCTCAGTGACGCTGAAGTTGACGAGCTTGTCGCCTTTGTCTGCCACTCACGAGAAGCACGCCAGATGTCCTACAAGCGTCTTGCAGAGGGTCCCTTTGCTCATTGGAATGTCAAGGAATACGTTATCCGTCATGCTCTACGTCGTAGACGGTTACGTACAGCGTATTGCCCGTGCAAAGCCACCTCTCTCCAAAGCCAACAGACAGATACGACTACAATGGGCACAGGACCACGTCGGATGGGAGCCATGTCAGTGGTGGACAATCTTGTGGTCAGACGAGACGTGGGTTACAGGAGGAAGGCATAAGAGGAAGTGGGTGACAAGGAGACTTGGCGAGGAGCTTGGCGATACATGTATAGTTGAGAAGCTTCGTAAGAAGCGAGGATGGATGTTCTGGGACTGCTTTTTTAGTACAACGAAGGGGCGGCTGTCTCTCTTCTGGGAGAAGGAGTGGAAGAGTATTAATAAGGAGAGCTACTGCGAGAGGTACAGTCCTTCTTGTCTATTGGCTGGCTACGTCTAAATCCTCACTTAAGAAGATTTATGGAGGATGACAACACTAGATCAAGAAGAGCTCCACGAGCGTGGTATCTACCCTATCTTCTGGCCAGCCTACTCCCCAGATAATGAACCCAATTAAAGCAGTCTGGAACAAGATGAAGGATTACATAGAAACTCACACTACCTAGAACCTACCTGGAGGCAAGCAGCGTACATATATAATATTACACCAGAGCTGTTGAGAGAGCTCATTTGACAGCATGCCAGTACGATGCCAGGCAGTGATTGACGCTGAAGGTGGTCACACGCCTTACTGAAATTTGTATATAATACAAGACTGAATCAGGCTTAAGCTACTCCTGCGCGCACCCCTTGCCGCCCGGGACCCACCCACAAACTACCTATGCCTTGTTAACCATAGTACATCACAACAATTAAGTTCCCCAATCCCCTTGTGTGAATCATGATGGGCTAGACGTATCTACCAATAGGCTCGCGACCCGACAGATCAGTATGGAAAACACTAGAGTATTACAAGGTGTTTTAGCTCCTCCTCCTCCTCCTCCTCCTCCCTTACGACAGCCCACCCCGCAACCCACGCCCTTCAAATTACCGACTCTTCCGGGCCCACCGATGCCAAGAAGCGACGCATACGATGTTCCAGGAATGCCTGCTTGCGACTCGGACGGTGACGATGCAGTCACAAAGTAGTATCCGTATTTGCAACTAATCAACCGCCAACACAGCGGTAACCCCATGTTCCCGTAAAGCTTTTGCTCAGACCGACTACATGTCGATAATTCGCCTTGTACAAAGGGTGGACACGCAAAGGCATGCCATACGACCCATCTTCCCGCCCTACACGAAAACCGACAAAGAGACTCACAGCCAGAAGAAAAAAAAAGAAAAAGAGGGAATACATTTGGACAAAAATCATTTCGTTGCAAAAAAAACCTGGGCCCAGATTATTTCAACATATCATCTTCGACATCCTCTCCCCACACTTCCCAATTCCCCTTACCCCAGATTTCCCCCCCCCCCCCCCCTCTTATTCAACCTGAAACGCGTGCCGGGCCAGCACGTGAAAGCACGGCACAAGCAAAGCGCAGCAACTTCACCGTTTACATATGGCAACACCAGCTATGTAGATTTATATGGCAGCCTGTCAAAAAAATTAATAAAAATAAAAGCGGCCGAAGCTCAAGAAATAAAGTTTAGTGCGTGATAAAAAAAAAGGCAATATGGAAATCGATACTAGGTAGTAAGACAACGACGTGGACTACCGGATCGGGGTAGTATTTTGAGAAGGGGAGCACACACGCTCTCTGTCTGCGCGCGCGCGAGAGAGAGAGAGAGAGAGAGAGAGATAGGCTAGCTGTGGTAGTTTGGCGGCCAATTGGGGCACACACACACACACATGCAAAGAAGGATTGCCGCGTTGAAAAAAGCACATGTGAAAGGGTGCATGCGATTGGACAAAGCCGTTTTGCGGTCCACACACACGCACGCGCACACAGACCTAATCCGCCCGCAACTCTCCTGCCAAAATAGGATTGCAACCTCGGCAAAAGGCGGTGGGACAGTATCTATCGAGAGTGAAGCGTGTGTGTAATGCGCATATGTAAAGGCGGAATGGTGCAAAAGTCGACCGCGGGCATGCTTGCACAAAGTACCTAGACTTGCCGACTTTACTCGTCGCGTGGTCGCGTTCTAGTCCCAAACAAGCTACCCAGGTGTTTTCTTCGCGCTCGCCTCAACGGGACTGACTCTCGTCACCCCAAACGCGTGGAAGCCAGGGGGAGGGGGGGGGGAATGTGTGAAAGGAGAGACAGAAACACAGATAGGCGGAACACGTGCTCGCAACATGGGTCGAGTTGCAGCGCACACACACGCGCTCAGGCGCCACGGAGAAAACGGGCGGACCCCGTTGTACATCCCCGGTCACCGAGGACTGGATTGGTGGGTGTCAGATGGGTAAGAAAACCCTCACCATGATTCGATTGGCTTCTTTGGTGATGAAACGGGCATGCAAGTGGAGTAGCGATTGGTTTGGACGAGAATGCGGGGGATGTGGCTTGTTCATGGCAAGGCTGCAAGGGAGATGGAAATTATCTTCATACAAGTTAAAGTTACTGTAGGTAGGCAACAAGGCACAGGAAATTCAAAAGGAAACATGGAGGAATCGAGGAAAAGTTTGACATTGCAGATCGGATGGCCACGTCTCACCTTAAGCATGGCATTTGGGAATAGCTGCTACACACCAATAAACAATGAGGTACCAAAATATGCCATTTAGGAGAAGAAGAAGAAGAAGAAGAAGAAGAAGAAGAAGAAAAAGAAGAAAAACAAACGGTCTAGATAAGACACATGGGTAACGAAGAGATGGAGATGCCGAGATCTGTAGGAGGCATGCGACAGTATGTTTCTCTTCCCTTGGGGGGCGCGCCAGCAGCAGCTTCTCACTACCGTTGATCAACACCGGGCCCCGAAAGGCAAAAGGCTAAGGGAAGCGGCGAATATTGGCGAATATGGAAGTGGTGAATCGTATCGTCTTTTTCTCTGCCTAGGCCAGGGCGTGGGGTTCCAGACCAGATGGTGCGGTATAGGTATTTTTGCTTTTCTCTTCGTTTCTCTCTCTCTCTCTCTCTCTCTGTCTGTCTCTGTCTCTGTCTCTGTCTCTGTCTCTCTGTCTCTCTGTCTCTCTGTCTCTCTCTACTCGGGGCTCAAGCTCAAACCAAATCATGTCGAGGCGTTACATTACTACACAGCTGCAGCAGCCCTTCTTCTCCGAGTCGTCCTCGACGCCCATCTTCTGGATACCGTTGGAGCCGTGGCTTCCTGAAGGGGCGCCTGTGTATGATGACATTTCCTTGTTGTATCTGCGGATTTCTCGGACAATGTCGTAGAAGGCGTTATCGACGTTGATGCGCGACTTGGCCGATGTCTCGATGAATTTGCAGCCAAAGTTCTTGGCCAGATTTTGGCCCTCTGGATCGAGTTAGCGTACTGTATGTGTGTGTGTGTGTGTGTGTGTGTGTGGGCCCATGGTTAGGTGGTAGGGTGAGGTTTGTACGGACCCTGTGTTGAGACCTGCCTCTCGCCGTCGAGATCGCACTTGTTGCCTACGACAATCATGGGGAAGTAGTCCTTGTCCTTGACTCTGAGAATCTGTTGCTGGAAGGTCATGATCTCCTCGAAGCTTTGGCGGTCGGTTATGGAGTAGACGAGCAGGAAGCCCTCGCCGGTGCGCATGTACTGCTCGCGCATGGCCGAGTACTCCTCCTGGCCGGCGGTGTCGAGGACATCGAGCAGGGCAACCTCGTCGTCGATGACGCACTGCTTGCGGTACGAGTCTGGCAAGAAGAGTCAGAAGGCGGGTGCAGAGCGGCGGGTCAGTGGCTACTCACCCTCAATGGTCGGGTCGTACTCGTCAACGAAGTGGCTCTGGATCAGCTGGATGGTCAGACACGACTTTCCCACGCCGCCGCCGCCGACTACGACGAGCTTGTACTCTCGGAGGAACTGGCGCAAGTCAGCAATGGAAGGAGAAGGGGAGGGCAAGGCGACGCACCTTTGATGCCATTGTGTGTGTGGGTGTGGGCGTGGATGGGGGGGAGGGAGCAGGAAGAAGAGGCGGAAGGGTCTTCGGGGCCTGGTCTTTTGCGCTTGGATGCCGGGCAGGGCAGGGGCCACGACCAAGGGAGGCGGGTGGTGAGGATGCAGGGCAGAGGCAGGCGCAATCAAGGCCGGCGCGTGGTAGTGGTAGCGGCGATGGTGGTGGTAGTGGTGGTGGTGGTGGTGGTGCCGAGGCGGTGTGTGGCAGCGTTGCAGAGTTGCACGCAGGAGTGGTTGATGGGAATAGGTAGAGCAAAGGTCGGGGGAGCAGGTCAATCTTCGGCACCAAAAACGGCGGTAGGCCGTGGACGGACAAGGCTAGCCACTAGGCACGCTAGACACGGTTCAAGCGCTATGGCCTGCTATGTCCGCCCGCCCCTGTTCCCCTGTTCTCCTGTTCTTCCTGCTTCTGCCCTTGACGCTCGCTGCACTGGCGCTCGCTGCACCCACGCCCACGCTCGCGCTGGCTTTCCCTTTTCCTTGCCGTGCTGGCTCCCGCTTTGCTTCTCGCCCTCTCCTATTTGCATGCTGCTTGAGTGTTGCGGTCAGTATTGCTATTTAGTTCCCAGCGGCTAAAGCGGCGCATGGGCTCTTGGGCACGCGCACGCACCAGCCCTCGACGGTCGCGTTCGTGTTGTTCCAATCCGACAGCCTCCTTTCTCGCAGCAATCACGTCCCGCACATGTGATGCCCTTGCCATGCGGCCACTCGCACACGCCGCCTGCTATTGGCTGCCGTCCAGCCATGCCACCACCAAAGCTTCTGGAACATGTTGCCTGGCCCACCCACCCTCTCTGCGCATGATATATTTGATTCCATGTGCTCTGTGCACCAGTTTCCTATTCTAAGCCTGCACTCTGCACTCCTCCTCCTCACTGCATCTGCGCTGCGCTGCTCTCTGCTCTCTGCTCTCTGCTCTCTGCTCTTGTAATATGTGACATCTACAACTCCTTGCCGGACGTCGCCGCATCACCATCATCGTCGTCCTCGCCCTCGACAGCTACGCGCCGCCCCTGCACGGCCGCCTCTACTTCGCCCACCAAGCTCTCCATGAACTCGGCATCACGGCCAACCAGCGTCACGGTATTGTGGTCCTTCCCCCACCGTGGGTAGCTGCCTACCTTGACCCCCCGCGGCTCGCACTTGGCCGCCAGCTCTGTAAGGTAGCCAGCCACCGCGCTTTCTGCCATGGGAGTCGAGATAAGGATGCGCAGCACACCTTTACCCTCGGGGTCCGTCAGCCGTGGTAGAATGCGGGGCTTAAGGCCATCCATGATAGCTTCGAACAGCCTTGGCACCCCAGGCAGAATGTGAACATTGCCATTGACGCAGCTAACCGGCACCCACAGCTCGTCATTGATAAAAATCACCTGCTCTTCGTCCGCCACATTCTCGTCAATCGGCAGCGAGACCATGCGCTTCTTCGCCGTCAATGCCGCAGACGGCACCTCCCAGTCAAAGTTTGGCTGCGACTTGTGCGGCTTGGAAAGCCGCTTCATCCGCTCATAGGCCGTGTCGTGCAGCTTCAACGTCAAGCCAAACGCCTTGGCAATCGATTGGTAGGTAATGTCGTCGTGTCTAAAACAGGCCCGGCATGTCAGCGGCCTGTGGTGCAGCGAAGCAGGGCACGTCTCACGTAGGTCCAATCCCCCCTGAAGTTACCACCAGGTCATAGTTGTTGGACATGCGTCGCACCGCCTCGACAATCTCACCCTCATCATCGGCAATCACCTCGATCCGCCGCAGATGGATCCCCAGCGAGAAGCAGAATTTAGCAAAATACGCCTTGCAGTTGGCTGGTTAGATGATCCGTAAGTAGTCCTCGTGCATATGTAGCTCACCGAATTCGTATCCACCGTCTGGCATAAAGAGTCAGCTCTGCCGCTCATTGCCATAAATTCAAATAGGGGGGGGCATATATCCATTACCTTGCCACCCAAGACCTCGTCCCCAATAATGAGACATGCTGCCGTGTGGATAAGAGACTTTTGCTGCCGTCGCGTTACACCTGCCATGACTGATGACGTTGACGAAGTCGCGTGACCAAAATGCGGCAAAGGTCGCGACAAGTGTTGTGCAACTTGCCCGAGCCTGCTAAACATGGACGAGTAAGAATATGCAGGGGTAGTTGGCTTATCTCCAGCACAAATCGAAGCCCCGATCTGAAAAATACGTGCCTGCGTCGTGGTTTGCTGCAAGCAGCTGATGGCATGCCGGGGCGAACCTCAGCCTGACTTGGGCCCCCACCGCACCCCGCTACAGCTCAACCTCAGCCCTATGCCGGCCAACACCCAAGTGCAACTCGCGCGCGCGAACCTTACACTAACCTAGTCCTTCACCATCTCTACATTACCCCCTTAACCCCCCCCCCCCCCCCCTCCACCATTGTATTTACCGGTAGTCCAGCATGGCAAGTCCAGCGCCACCCACACCTCGCCACCGCTGACCGCGCCCCCCCCCCTCCCCTAGTCCTCCGAATCCCGCCTCTATACCTTCACCCCCGCGACCACCGAATCGCTGCGCAAATTCCGCCTCAGTACATCCCGCTCTCGCACCCCACAAGCAACCATCTACGAAATCGACAAGAAGACGCTCGAGATACGCGCTGTCGACGACGAGGTGTACGCCGATGTGACCAGCCTGGCCGACGAGCTGCCGGACCATGCCCCCAGGTTTGTGTTGCTATCGTATCCGTTGACGCTGGTATGACCGTCCAGTTCCTTATGTTAAATACATACATATATATATAAGTAAAAGCAAATGCTAATGTGTGTCTGTGTGCGTAGGACTCTGGACGACAGGCCGTGCCGTATGTCATGTTGTATTATTTGCCCATCACATGCAATAGCGAAGCGAAGATGCTCTACGCGGGCGCAAAGGAGTTGATGCGCAACACGGCCGAAGTAGGGCGCATTATCGAAATCGACAGTGCAGAGGACCTGGACGACATTGAGGAGAAGCTCAAAGAAACGACATAGGCAAACGTAAAAACGGTAGAAAGAAAAAAAACACCCCCCCCCCCTCGCACCCTGGATTTGGATAGGTAGGATACCCCCCCCTAACTTTCGAACGGCTCCTGGGCTAGACATGAAATTATCATTATTACGCCCTTGCTTCGCGTATCATTTCCGCCCTGCCCAACGCCAAGTGTTTTACGCGACTTAGCGATAGATATATGTTTCGTTCACCCGTCCGCCCTCATTTCGTTTCGCCGCCCTATCTCCCAGTTTTTTTTCTTCCCTCAATGGAATAGGCAATGGGGCCGTGGATGTTGATTACTAGCCGGCACCCCAAACACATGGGGTATGACTAGCGGACAGACGTCCGGCCAACCATGGGCCCGTGCATGGAATGTGCAGTGCGATTGAAAATCTACGCGATGCTGTCATGTGTGAAATGCAGCTGTTGGGCCTTCATGCTGCTGCTTTACGGCGGCCGTAGGGGGAAGGGGAGTATCAATTGATCTATCTGTGCACGCTTTGGGAACGGGCAATATCGTGGGGAGAGTGGGTGGTCTGGAGTTGATTGGATGCCACATATGGCGTGTATCGCGTGTTTTTTTTTTGGTTTGAGCTTGGTGTTGAAATGAGAAGAATTATGATGCGATGTTGGCCGGGAATGAGGTTATTCGTTTGTCACGACCTTATTGGACGGTGCGACTTCGAACCTGTGAGCGGACAGGAATGGCTACAAATTCAGGTGACCGCATTGGGAATGCACAAATATGATGCAAATATGAATTTGAAAAAAAAAAAAGATTGGTGTACCGAAGGGTATTGTTTTGCCTACGTTGCAGCAGACTCGAGTTGCGATTTGGGATATACTTGGATTTGTTTCCGACTTCTGGAATGATATCAGGGTTTTGTTTCTGATCCCCATCCTCTTCGCGCAAACTTGATAAGACCTCATCCCAGTAAACACAAGCTCGCTCCTCCACATACCATTCACTACCCGGAAGCAATCCACCTCCTCCTAAAACACAACCCCCCTCTAACCCCCCATCCCCCGGCCAAAAACCTCAACCCAGGCACATCCAACCGCACCACACTTCTCCCCTTCCGCCCACCCCCCCCCCGCCAACTCCTCTTCCGCCGCCACCAGCCCCTCCCCACCCCTTTCCTTCCTTACACCCACCCATCAGCACGTACTGCCTCGCCGTGGTACCGCCGCATACTCCACCCCTCAACCACATAACCGCACTTGCATGCCAGGGCACCCCACGAACAAAAATTCGTCCAACGGGCAGTAATCGCCCGCCACAGGAGGTGAAGGCGTGGCGGAAGGTTGTATTGCGGAGTTCTGGGGGGAAAGGGGTGGTTATTGTGGGCTCAGGAGGTGTTTGGGTTGGAAAGTGTATGTGTATTGTTTGAGGTGTTGTTGCTTGTACTAAAGGAGTGGGTATACTTACTGATTGAAGTTGTGTGTCGACAGATTAAGAAAGTTATGCTGGATCAGAAGATGCAACCATCTATCTCGGAACATAATGGAATATATATCTAATGCGACACTTGAAGCCCAGGAAGTATCAATGACCGCTGCAATTGCAGAAATCTAATTATGATGTGAGAGTGGAAATGTGACGTCGAAGACAACAAAGCGATTGACGCAAGCGGCGGACTAATATGTCGGGTTTGATAAACTAACACAACCAACCCAAAGAACACTGCCACTAACCAGGCCCAAGCCGATCGATCAGACCTAACCTGGGATCCTGCAAAAAGTAGCTTGTGCCTGCATACCAAGGTTACACTCAAACCTTCTCATTCGCCTCAGCCTTCGCCAGCGCATGCTCAGAATCCGATTTGAAAGCCCCCCCCCCCCCCCCCCCCCCCCCCCCCCCCCCCCCCCCCCCCCCCCCCCCCCCCCCCCCCCCCCCCCCCCCCC